>PVKC010029422.1:0-15130 GCA_004027635.1 Crocidura indochinensis
GGTCTCCCATTTGGTCCCCCAAACCAGGAACTATTTCTGAGAGCATAGCCAGGAGTAACCCCTGAGCATCACCCGGTGTGGCCCCAAATCCAAAATAAATAAATTAATAATATCTTTATTTAAGCAGCATGATTAAAAACATATTTGTAGTTGGGTTTCAGTCATTAAAAAGAATGCCCACCTTCGCCAGTGTAACATTCCCATCACCAATGCCTTCATCTCCTCCTACCCCAGCCCCTATGTCTTTAAACTTATCCATTTATATTATGCCATTTCAATTTGAAATAGATGCTCAACTTCTTTTCAAATTTAAATGCCTTTAGTTTCTTTTAGCAAGCCTAAATTACTATGGGTAAGACTTCCAGCACTATATTGAATACTAGTAGATAAATTGGACATCCTTGCCTGATACTTGTTCTTAGAGGAAAACTTTTAGTTTTTTACTATATAATATGATGTTGATTATGTGTAAATTTCATATGGCTTTTAGTATCTTAGTATTTTTCTTCTATCTCTATTTTACTGATAGTTTTTTTTTTAGCATGAATGAGTATTTAATTCTGACAAATGTTTTTCTCTACATTTACTTATGTGACTTTACTTGGCTGACTTCATTTTGTTGACATGAGTAGTCATGTTATTTAAATTGTGTATACAAAAACATCTGTGAGTCCCTAGAATAAGTCCCATTGATATGGCATATGATCGTTTTTATAAGTTGCCAAATTCAGTTCCCTAAGATCCTGTAAAGAGCCATTTTACCTATGTCCATCAGGGTATTGATATTCTCTGATAATTTAGCTCTCTGCTTTTAGTATTAAGATAATGTTGGATTCATAGAAAATGCAAGAAAGACTCCTAATTCTTTCATATTCTGAAGGAACTTAATAAGTACAGATAATACTTCCATGAATTCTACAATAAAAAAGTTGTGTACCCCCCATTCAGTAGCATTAAATTTGAATCCAAGATTTATATATTGGTGAGTTCTTAAAATATCAAACAGAACTTAATTTATGATGAATTCAGGTTGGTAGAATTGCTATAAAATTGGGAGAAGCAAATATATAGTATCTAGAATAATGCTGTCATCATCTGGACTTGCAATGAGGTCCCCAGAGGAAGAATTGCAGTAATTTAAAATTAAATTATAGCCATACAAAACCAACTCATAAATTGTAATAAAACTTAACTATACCTATATAGACATTAGTTATGAATTATAGATTCTAGAAAATGAACTACATATACTGTGGAACTTAAATCGTGAAACATCTAGCAAGTTTCATCTTTTAAGTTTCCAGTCAGTTGGAAATTATTAATACTTTTCAGTAAACTACTTTAATTGTTATCCATAATATAAGAAATAAACTTGTCATTATGTTTCTTCCATGTAATTTGAATAACTTAATGTAAAATCTGAAACTATAAAAATTTATGAAATTTTTCAAAGTGTATATATATTGGAAACAATGAAACCAAAAACAGTGATAAGGAGACTACAAAGATTGGCTCCAACAACAAATGACTAGCCACTCCAGAAATACTAGCTGTGGCCCTAGAAGACCCAAAGCATTATAAGGTTGGCCCTGGTTGACCCTGGCACCACAGGATCTGAGCAGCACCTTTTGACAGGCCCTAGCACCATTGCAAGCCCAGTTGACTAAGTATTATCTCAGATGACCTCTTGGTTTCCTGGAAACTATAGAGAAAAAAAAACAAAATAAATTAATTTAATAAATTTTATGATACCCAATATCACTAAAGTATTAAAGTTCTGGTCTATAAACAATATATTAACTAACTTAATAATTGGAAATATAGAAAACATATGGCACAGATAACCAATAAAACATTACCGTTAAGGAAATGTAGAAAGCATATATAAGAAAGTGCTAATTTATACCAAGTAAAACTAATGAATATTAGCTATATTCATATGTATAAGTGCTAATTTATACCAAATAAAACTAATTAATATTAGTTATATAAAAATGTGGATATCACTAAAATTAGCTTGGAAAGTAAAAATTAATCAATAGTGAGACATATTTTTCATCATAATTTAGTCATGAAGATTATCAATTTTGCATTTATGAATGTATAGATAATACTTGAAATAATACAGAAATGTTATATATATCTTAGAGAAAATAATGCTAATTAAAGTGCAAAATGTGCACAAAAATACTATATTGACTCATTATATTTATCTATAATAAATGTTAAATATGAAAAATTATCAATGACTTGTGTATATTATTGAATATTTGATACCGTTTATATGTATATCAATAGGAGGTTTATTATATTATTATTTACCCATACCTTGATATAATATACAATATTGATATGATAGGGACTTTATTTGTTACTGACTTGAAAAGAATTTAAATGTATTTTATAATATAATACATAATATTTTATAGAAGGAAGGTTTTCATCATATTTGACTACTCTAAATAAAAAAGAAATTTCTAAAAGTGTATTAACTTTCCAAGGAATTACTATCTAATATTAAAGCACCATACCTACTTGTTAAAGAATTGTAAAAAGGTAAAATAATTTCTATCATTTGATAGAGAAAAGGCCTTGAATATTTGATTCTTGACATGATTGACACTTCATGTCTGCCCACAATCTCCAGCACTTCTAACTGTGACTCTGATAGTCCCATGTCTCATCAGGTATGGACCTACAACAGTATAAGAAAAATAAATTATCAAACAAAACTCAAAGATAGATAAATTATAAATAGAAGATATTAAAATCTGATATTCAGTCTATGAAATGATTCCTTTATTGTTTGATTTTAAAATTTTTATAAAGAAATCATTGTTTCCATTTCTTTAGTGTAAGCTCTTTTGAGATTTGCATGTTTAAAAACATTAGTCAATTAAGTGTTTTAATAAATATTCATATAAATGATTCAACTTGTAATCAAATCTATTTGTTGGACACAGCTCAACATTTAACATTGCATGGTCAGAAGAAAAGTCTAGATTTCTGGTTTGCAGAAGAGTGAACTAAATGTTCATTTATCACAAAGGAATCTTGATTTAGCCTCAATAGCTATAGTACCTACTTAATTGTTGCATTTCAAGTGATTATTAATAAACAATTCAAATATCTTATGTTATAATCGAAGAGATAATGGTATAGGAAGGTTCTGATTAAATATTAATCAATGATCTGAATTCCTGTAGAGTGCAGGCTGTGGAACAGGATAAGAAATAATAGGAAGTGAAATCTGGGAAAGAAAAAGGTTAACAAAAGGAGACAGATCATGAGAAAGCAGATTCTCTAGGGACAATATACATCTACATTTTAAGGAAGAATGTTAAGACCAATTACTTCAGTCAAAAGCACTGATGCTAGGACATGTAAAACATCCTCTTAGAAATTACATGTCTTAGAGTTTGGTTCAAAGTTTTTCAAATCATTCTTACCATGAGTGTTAAAAGAAACTTTCTGTAAGCAATGTTAATTTTATTGATTTAGATTTCCTAAGTATTATTGTATTTTAATAAATTTCCCAAGCCAAGTCTGTGCACTCTTACATTGCAGGCCAGCTGTGTAACACTGAATGCTAGTTTTCAAAAGAAAGTAGTTCTTTGTGCAATCTATGTATCATCCTGAGTTTAGAGAGAGGCTAAAGTTGTACTGAAGTGTTATCAAAATTTTGATTTGTAATACAGGCCAGTTTGGATGTGATAGCGATATAATGCACTAAAACATACAAAAATATTCTTTAAAGGGACTGGAGTGTTAGAATAATAATGGAGTGTATGCCTTTTATTCTGTGGACCAGGACAGACCTTCTTGGCCTTCTTAGTAGAGTTTCAAGAGACAGTAGAGAAGAGGAATAGGTGAAGGCCAACCAAGACAGACTTAAGTTGAATCCTTGACAACCCATATGGTCCCCAAGCCTGCCAGGAACAACTTCTGAGCTCAGAGCCAGGACTAATCTCTGAGTGCTTCCAGGTGTGGCCCCAAAGCAACAACAACAAAAAATAAATAAATAAAACACAAAAAACTGTAAAAAAAATCAAAATAGTGGGGCTAGAGTGATAAGTAAAGTGGGCAAGGAACTAACTTGTATGTGAGCTATCTAAATTTAGCCCCTGGTACTGCACTTGCCTTTTGGGGCATAAACGGGACAGATCCCTGAGCACAAGGCAAGCTGCTAAGTCCCTATAAAAACAAAACAAACAAAAACAAACAAAAAAGAAAGAAAACAAACAACATCAAAACAACAGAAAATAAAAAACAGAATATCAGAAATATCTTTATACCAATACACTCTATGAAAACCTGTTATTGTCAAATGAATCCTGAAATCTGTTTACCCCCATTTTAGTCATTTAGGGAAATTATATATTATATTTCTTTACATAAGTACAACAATGGTGTAACAATTCATTAAAATTGATTCATTTAATAATCTCTGAACTCTCCTAAAGACAAGACACAGAGAGAGTACTGTAAATTCAAACTGTAATCTTGAACACAGAAATTCAAAATTGGGGAGAAAAAAAAGCCCTTTAATTGTTTAGTAAAGACATAACAGAAACAACATATTGAAATGAATGCCAATAAAGCTATTAAAGAGTGTTAATATATCTAAGCACAAAAAAAGAACTTAGAACTGAGTTCCAGGGTACATAAAGCAAATAATAATCAGTAAACCCATATCAAAATAGATTGTGGGTCTGGAGTGATGGCGCAGTGGTATGGCATTTGCCTTGTATGCAGCTGACCCAGGACAGACCTGGGTTCAATCCCTGGTATCCCATAGGGTCGCCCAAGCCAGGAGCGATTTCTGAATGCATAGCTAGGAGTAATCCCTGAGCATCACTGGGTGCCAAAATAACACAAAACAAATAGATTGTGAAATTAAAAAATTAAATGTGGTGCATATGTTTGCTTTGACATTACTAGGAAAAAACAAGCCTTCTAAAACATGATGTTTTACATTAAAATTATAGTTATATTTGAAAAAATAATCTCTTGAGCCTGACAGGGTATTTTCTCAATTTTTATGTGTTAGTAGTTTGTCAAATTATTATAGAGATGCTATCAATTCTTTTCATAGGTTGTCAAATTTGTAAATCAATTTACAATGATTCTGAAGTAAGCTCCTTGTTGCTGACAGTTCTTTGTATGATGATTGAAATAAAGACTTGTGTTCAAGGCATGTTCTGTCTCCCAAATTTTATCTCAAGATAAAATTTTTGGTCTGAACATCAATAGGCTACACTTGAAATCTTCTAATATTACTGTAATTGAGCAGTATAATACCATCAGACTTGAGCTCTGAACCATAAGTCCCACACAGTCAGAAGGAATGCAGTATCACAGTGAATGGCCCCTGGGCTTCTGAAGCCCTACTGGCAAGGAACCTAACTTTGAAGAAATAAAGTTAATATTTTAATTCAGATTTAATTTGTTGTTGTTTTCATTGGGAACCCTACCAGGCTGTAGTTAGGGCTTACTCCTGGGTCTATACTCACGGATCACCCCTAGCAGTGCTTGGGGGGTGGGGAGATCATTTGTGGTGGTGAGAATTGAGTATCAATTTGCTGTGCAAAAGGTAAGCTCCCAACTCCCTGTAGCAGCTCTCTGGACCCTAACCCAGCAATTTCTAAATGGGTCATATATAATCAAACGGGGCCACCAGTGAAAATCTCATAAATGGGAGGCACTGAAAAAGACTAAGGGAACAAGCTGTTGATTGGAGGGTTCACACAAACACACACACACACACACACACACACACACAACAACAACAACAACAGAGTTGGAAGAGGAACACAGTTGTTAAAAATTGACATTTTTCTAAGCCACTGGATCAGAATATAAAATTTATGATTGATGTTATTTGCTCCCTCAAATGTAACCCTTCTCCCAACTGCAGAGGCCACCTCTAAATATTCTAGGTATTACTTTATATTAAGGTGATTCTGGCATAGCCAGAAGTATAATTTATGTTTTTTTCTCATGACTATATGGTAATATATAACTTTTGTGTAGTATATATTCAAAGTATTTATTGAAAGAATAAATAGTTTTTAATTCTCATTTAAATTATTGAAATGTGTAAGCATACAGTTTTATTTTATGAACATATTCATTTTTAAATTGAAAATTAACTTCTGATAGAAAAATCTAGATTAATCCTGTAAATTAAATATGAATATGACACAATATGGATGAAGTTGGAGATTATTGTGGTAAGAGAAATCAGTCAAAAGGAAAAGGACAAGTATATAATGTTTTTCTCATATGTGGGATATAAAAATGTGCTGTGGATATAATAAATGCTCAAACACAACAACAGACCCTAAGTACCGGTCTAAAATCTGAGATTACTAAGGGTGTCAGGGGGCAGTGGTTAGTGAATGAGAGTAAAACCAGAGACAGTTCTGGAAATAGACACTATGCTGAAGGGGATGGTGTTGGAACATTGTATGCATTAAGACCTATCATAAAGAGTATTATAAGTCATAGTGTTTTAAACTACTTTTTAAAGACTTTTATTTGATGCATAGAAAATGTGTATCTCTGAGAAATATTTGAACAACATTAATCAAGTTTACAAATATTTCTTTTAAATTTATGTGATACTTATCAAAGCATGCTTGAGTAATTTTCTAGAGTATTACTAAAAATGATCTGAGTATAAACCCAAAGAGGCACTATTTTTATTTCTAAGTCATATTCAGTGATGCTCTGGGGCTATTCCTGTTTCTGTGCTCAGATGGTAAATGTAGTATCAGTAATTCTTTTATGTATATATAATTTTTATTTTGACCATATTGGCTTACATATCTTGCACAGTAGTATTTTAGGTACATATTAACATTGAATCAGGGGAATTACCATCACCAAAATTGCCCTCCCTACACCCCCGTTCTCATCCTGCATGCCATATCCCCCACCCTCACCCCCCTGGGCTGCTAGAATAAGTGTAACAGTAACTTTTTATAAACAGTGTCATAACTGCCACAACCACATACAAGGCAAATGCCTTTCCTTCTTTTTTTATACCCTTATTTAGACACCTTGAATACATGATTGTATTTGAGTTTCAGTCATGTAAAGAACATCCCCTTTCACCAATGTTCCAAATATTCCTCCTACTACCCCCTCCTCCACCTGTACTTGAGACAGGCTCTTTCTACTTCCCTCATTCATTCACATTGTTATGATAGTTTTCAATGTAGTTACTTCTCTAACTGCACTCATCACTCTTTGTGGTGAGCTTCATGTCATGAGCTGGACATTCCAGTCCTCCCCTCTTTTGTCTCTTGCGAATTTTTGCAAAAATGTATTTTCTTTTTCTTATAACCCATAAATGAGTGAGACTATTCTGCTTCTATCTCTCTCCCTCTGGATTATTTCACTCAGCATAACAGATCCCATGTACATCCATGTATAGGAAAATTTTATTACTTCATCTCTCCTGATAACTGCATAATATTCCATTGTGTATATGTATCAAAGTTTCTTTACCCATTCACCTGTTGAAGGGCAACTTGGTTGTTTCCAGAGTCTGACTATTGTAAAAAAAAATGCTACAATGAATATAGGTGTGAGGAAGGGATTTGTGTATTGTATCCTTGTGTTTCTAGGAGTGATATATCTGGATCAAATGGGAGCTCAATTTCCAGTTTTTGGAGGAGTCTCCATATTGCTTTCCATAAAGGTTGGACTAGAAGGCATTCCCACATAAGTATAAGAGTCACTTATATCCACATTCACATCAGCATTTCTTGTTCTCTTTCTTTATGATGTGCGCCAACCTCTGTGGTGTGAGATGATACCTCATTGTTGTTTTGATTTGCATCTCCCTGATAAGTGATTGATTTGCATCTCCCTGATAAGTGATGTGGAGCTTTTTTTATGTGCCTTTTGGCCATATGTATTTCTTCTTTGTCAAAGTGTCTGTTCATTTCTTCTCCCTTCTTGTTGATGGGATTACATGTTTTTTCTTATAAAGTTCCATCAGTGCCTTGTATATCTTGAATATTAGCTCCTTATCTGATGGGTATTGGGTGAATAATTCTCCCACTCAG
Source organism: Crocidura indochinensis (assembly GCA_004027635.1). Taxonomy (NCBI): domain Eukaryota; kingdom Metazoa; phylum Chordata; class Mammalia; order Eulipotyphla; family Soricidae; genus Crocidura; species Crocidura indochinensis. The sequence continues at coordinate 8,079 of PVKC010029422.1, forward strand.
TGGGTGGCTCTTGTATCCTGGGCACTATTTCCTTTGAGATGCAGAAGCTTCTCAGCTTAATATATTCCCATCGGTTTATCTCTGCTTCCACTTGTTTGGAAAGTGTTGTTTCCTCATTAAGGATGCCTTTAGTCTCAATGCCATGGAGTGTTTACCTACAAGTTCTGTATAACTTCTGCTTTCAGGTCTGATATCAAGGTCTTTGATCCATTTGGACTTTACCTTCATGCATGTTGTTAGCTGGGGGTCTTAGTCCACTTTTCTACAAGTGGCCAACCAGTGGTGCCAACACAACTTGTGGAATAGGCTTTCCTTCCTCCATTTAGGATTTATTGCTCCTTTATAAAAAAAAAATAGGTGGGGCTAGAAAGGTGGTGCTAGTGGTAAGGTGTCTGCCTTGCAAGCGCTAGCCAAGGAAGGACTGCAGTTCGATCTCCCAGCATCCCATATGGTCCCCCCAAGCCAGGGGCAATTTCTAAGCTCTTAGCCAGGAGTAAACCCTGAGCATCAAATGGGTGTGGCCCAAAAAACCAAAAACAAACAAACAAACAAAAATATATATATATAGGTGCTTCTATGCCTGAGGAACTATATCTGAGTACTCAAGCATATTTCACTGATCTTAGGGTCTGTCATTATTCCGATACAATACTATTTTGATGAGTATTGCTTTGTAATCATTAAAATTGGGGAGAGTAATGCCTCCCATCTTCCTTTTCCCAGGAATTGCTTTACCTATTCAAAGATGTTTATTGTTCCAAATGAATTTCACAAGTGTTTGATCTACTACTTTGAAGAATATCATGGGTATCTTTAGAGGGGTCACATTAAATCTGTGCAATGCTTGGGGAGTATTGCCATTTCAATGATTGATGTTAATCCTGCCAATCTATGAGCAAGGTATGTGTTTCCATTTCATGTGACCTCTCTTATTTCTTGGAGCAGGGTTTTGTAGCTTTTTTTTTTTTTTTTGCATAGGTCCTTCTTCACGTTTTTAGTCAAGTTGACTCCAAGATATTTGAGTTTGTATGGCACAAATGTGAGTGGGGTTCTTTTGTTAATATCCATTTCTTCTCTATAATTATTCGAGTATAAAAAGGCCATTGAGTTTTGTAGACTGCCACCTTGCTAAATGAATCTATTGCTTCTAGAAGCTTTTTGTTAGAGTCCAGGGTTTTCTACATATAGTATTATGTCAGCTGCAAACAGTGAGAGTGTGACTTCTTCCTTCCCCATATGGATGCCCTTGATATCTTTTTCTTGCTTAATCGCTATATCACTATAGCAAGTACATACAGTACTATTTTGAATAGGAGTGTTGTGAGTGGACAGCCTTGTCTTGTACCAGAATTTAGAGGAAAGGTTTTTAGTTTTTCTCCATTGAGGATAATATTTGCCATTGGTTTGTGGAAGATGGCCTTAACTATGTAGAGAAAGATTCCTTTTATCCCATCTTGCTAAGAGTTTTTTTTTTTTTTTATCAAGAATGGGTGTTAGGGCCCAGAGAGATAGCACAGCAGCGTTTGCCTTGCAAGCAGCTGATCCAGGACCAAAGGTGGTTAGTTCAAATCCTGGTGTCCCATATGGTCCCTTGTGCCTGCCATGAGCTATTTCTGAGCAGACAACCAGGAGTAACCCCTGAGCACTGCTGGGTGTGGCCCAAAAACAAACAAACAAAAAAAAGAATGGGTGTTAGACCTTATCAAATGCTTTCTCTGTGTCTATTGATATGATCATATGATTTTTATTTTTCTTGTTCTTGATGTTGTGTATTATGTTGATAGATTTACAGATGTTAAATTATCCTTGCATTCCTGGGATAAAACCTTCTTGATCATAGTGAATGATCTTCTTCTTGAGGTATTGTATCCTATTTGCCAGGATTTTGTTGAAGATCTTTGCATCTGTGTTCAACAGGAATGTTGGTCTGAAATTTTCTTTTTTGGCAGCATCTCTATCTGGTTTTGGTATCAAGGTGATGTTGGCTTCATAAAAGCTATTTGGAAGTGTTCCCGCTTTTTCAATCTTTTGAAAGAGGCTGGCCAGGATTGGTATTAGTTCCTCTAAAGGTTAGGAAGAATACATTAGTGAATCCATCTGGGCCTGGGCTTTTGTTTTGTGGCAGACATTTGATTACCGTTTCAATTTCCTCAATAATGAAGGTGGTATTTAGATATACTCCATCCTCCTTATTCAACCATGGAAGGTTATAAGAGTCCAAGAATTTGCCCATTTCTTCCAGGTTCTCATGTTTGGTGGTATAGACTTTCTCAAAGTAGTCTCTGATTACCCTTTAAATCTCTGCAATATCTGTAGTGACCTCCCCCTGTTCATTTCTAATATAGGTTATTAGGTTTCTCTCTCTCCCTCTCTTTGTGAGTTTTGCCAATGGTCTATCGATCTTGTTTATTTTTTTCAAGTAACCAAATTTTGCTTCTGTTGATTTTTTGGATTATTTTTTGGGTTTCCACTTCATTAATTTCTGCTCTCAGCTTTGTTATTTCCTTCTGTCTCTCTATTTTTGGTTCCTTTTTTTGATCATTTTCTAATTTTATAAGCTGCGCCAATAGGCTATTGAGGTATGCCCCATCTTTCTTCCTGACATGTGCTTGCAAAGGTATAAATTTTCCTCTCAATACTACTTTTGCTGTGTCCCTTAGAATCTGATAGTTTTTGTCTTCATTGTCATTTGTTTCCAGGAAAGTTTTGATTTCCTCTTTGATTTCATCTCGGATCCACTGGTTGTTCTATAGCAGGCTGTTTAATTTCCATTTGTTAAAGTTCTTTTTCTGTGTCCCTTTGTAGTTCACATCTAATTTCAGATCCTTGTGGTCTGCGAAGGTAGCCTGCAAAATTTCAACCCTCTTGATTTTATGGAGGTATGTTTTATGTGCCAGCATGTGGTCTATCCTGGAGAATGACCAATGTACATTGGAGAAGAATGTGTATCCAGGTTTCTTGGGATGGAGTGTTATGTATATATATATATATATATATATATATATATATATATATATATATATATATATATATATGTGTGTGTGTGTGTGTGTGTGTGTGTATGTGTGTGTGTGCATGTATGTGTGTGTGTGTGTGTACTAGGCCTCTTTCTTTCATTTCTCTTTTCAGGGCTAGTATATTTTTGTTGGGTTTCAATCTGGTTGACCTATCTAAGTGTTGACAGGGCCTTGTTGAGGTTTCCCACAGTTATTGTTTTATTATTGATATCCTCTTTCAAATTTGTCAATACTTGTATTAAATATTTTGCTGGTCTTTCATTGGATGCATATATGTCTAGTAGTGTTATTTCTTCCTGTTGCACATATCCCTTGATTAGTACGATGTGTCCAACTTTGTCCCTTTCAACTTTTCTGAGTCTAAAGTTTGTGTCATCTGATATTAATATGGCCACTCCAACTTTTTAAGGGTGTTGTTTGCTTGGATGATTTTCTTCCAGCCCTTAATTTTGAGTCTATGTTTGTTCTGATTATTCAGGTGTGTTTCTTATAGGCAGCAGAAGGTTGGACTCATCTTTTGGATCCATTTTGCCACTCAGTATCTCTTAATTGGTATATTTAGTCCATTGACATTGAGGGAGATGATTGTCATGGGATTTAATGCCATCTTTTTGTATAAGTTTGATGCGTTTGTTGGTATGTCTTGTTTAAAGTAGACCTTTCAGTTTTTCCTTTCAGGCTGGTTTTGCATCTGTAAAGTTTCTGAGCTGTTGGTTATCTGTGAAGCTAAGTATCCATCCTTCAAACCTTAACATGTGTTTTGTTGGGTGCAGTATTCTAGGTGAAGCATCCATTTCATTCAGTCTTGTCACAATATCCCACCACTGTCTTCTGGCCTTGAGTTTCTTGTGATATGTCTGCTGTAAATCTTAAGGATGTTCCTTTGTATGTTATTTCCCTTTTCGATATTGCTGCTTTCAGTATTCTATCTCTACCTCTGGGATTCATCATTGTGAATAGGATGTGTCTTGGGGTATTTTTCTTTGGGTCTCTTTTAGCTGGTACTTTTCGGTCATACAGTATTTGATTGCATGCAAGCCTTAGCTCTTGAAGTTTCTCTGTGATGATGTTTTTGACTGTTGATTCTTCCTGTGGATAACCTTCCTGGGCCTTTTGGACTCCAATGATTCTTACGTTTCTGTTGAACTTATCAAAGACTTCTATTTTTATCTGTTCACATTCCTTGAGTACTTTTTCCATTGTCTGATCATTTGCCTTAAGTTTTTTGTATGGAGTTGTTCTGCATTTGATCCTCCAGATCACTTATTCTGTCCTCAGCTGCTGTTACCCTGTTGGAGAGGCTTTCCATTGAAGTTTTCAGTTCAGCTACCCTGTCTTTCAGATCTGTTATTTCAGTTTAAAGTTTTCTGATTTCTATCTTTGTGTTCTGTTCAGGTAGAGTTATATTTCCTTTGATTTCCATGAGGATCCCCGTATTTCTATTGTACTACAAAGCAATAATCATTAAAACGTCATGAAACTAAAATAAAAACAAACTTCATGTCTATAATTACCTGAGTATTTAGAGGATGACCCCCAAACATACAATTAATTCATCTTTGACAAAGGGGGAAGAAATACAAAATGGAGCAAGGAAAGCCTTTTGAACAAGTGTATTGATACAATTCATCAGCCATGTGCAAAATAACAAATGCAGACATCTATCTAACACTATGCGCAAAGGTCAAACCAAAATGAATTATAGACCTTGATATCAGACCTGAAACCTTAAGATATAGAGAAGACAATGTATGCAAAACACTCCATGACATTGAGACTAATGCCATCCTCAAGAAGGAAATATCACTGTCTTAAAAAGTGGAAGCAGAGATTAACAAATGGGACTACATTAGACTGAAAAGCTTTTTCAATTCAAATAAATAGTATTTAGAGTAAAAAGTTCATCCGTGGAATGGGAAAATTTATTCACCCAATAGCCATCAGATAAGAGGATGATATCTAAGATATACAAGGTACTGACAGAACTTTTCTAACCACATCAGAAAAAAGGGGACAAGAAATGAACATTTTTCTCAAAGAAGAAATAGAGATGGCCCAGAGGCACATGAAAAAAAGCTCCATATCACTATCAGTAAAACACAAATCAAACCAACAATGAGATTTTATCTGACAAAAAACAACCAGTACTTGTATGGATATGAGGAGAAAATAACTCTCATTCACTGCTGGTGGGATTGCCATCTAGTCCAGCCTTTCTGGAAAACATTATGGATATTTTTTAGAAAACTGGAAATTGAACTCCTCTATGATCCAGTCATACCTCTAATAGGGATATACCCTAGGACCACAAAATTACAATACAATAATGACCTCTGCACTCTTATGTTAATCTGAAAACAATACAGACACCTGAAAACAAATGAGTGGCTAAGAAACAATGGTATATCTACACATTGAAATACTATGCAACTGTTAGGAAAAATGAAGTCAGGAATTTTGCCTAAACATGGATAGACATGGAGAGTAATATGCACACTGAAATAAGAAAGAGAGAAAGAGAAAAATGCAGAATAGTCTCATTCATCTGTGGGATTTAAGAAAAATAAAAGACAATATAGTAAAAAGTGGTAATCAGTAAGAGAAATAACTACCATAACAATGATAGAAATACAATGCCTGTCTTGAAGACAGACAGGGGAAGAGGAAAGGAAGGAAATGGGGGACATTAGTGGCGGAAAAGAGGGGTATACATCTTATAATTGAAACCCAATTAAAGCATGTTTGTAACCATGGTGATTAAATAAAGAAATTATTTTAAAAATATATACATAATTCATTTATAATGTTCATTTATATTCATTGGTATTTCATGTATTAATGATTTATTATTTTACTTATAAGATCTTAGAATCTAGTATAAAATTAGAATCTATAAGCACTCTCTGAAGAAAAATTAATTATAAGCAGAGAAACAAAATTCAGGCTGCACAAAGTATTTCTCAAACATCTAAATGTTAAGAATGGGTCTGAGAGATAGCATAATGGTAAGATATTTGCCTTGCATGCAGCCTGCCTGGGACGAACCTACTTCGATTTCTGGCACCTCATATGGTCCACTGATCATGCCAGAGTAATTTCTTTTTATTTTGGTTTTTGGGTCACACCTGGCAATGCTCAGGGATTACTCCTGGCTCTATGCTCAGAAATCACAACTGGCAGGCACAGGGGACCATATGGGATACGGGGATTCGAACTACCGTCCTTCTGCATGAAAAGCAAATGCCTTACCTCCATGCTATCTCTCCAGCCCCAGAGTGATTTCTGAGCACAGAGCCAGGAGTAACCCCTGAGCATCGTGGGGTGTGACACAAAAACAAATCAATCAATCAAAAAATAAACTCCTTAAAAAATAAATAATTGTCAATAAATAGTAAAATAGCATGTGTAAGTATTGGGTAAAGGGACTAATTAAAATTCTAATAACTTCACAAGTATCATAATATATGTAAGTATTGTTCAGAAAAATTATTTGATCAATACAATATAGTTGTTTCTTATTCTATATTAGCAACATATATAACATAAAATATTGTTTATGTATGTATGAAATAATAGTATTAAATTATATATTTTATGTATAATAATTATTATAATATTTAATAATATAAGCTACTTTAATAATTAAATTATTAAATTCTAATTTTAAATAATTAAAATTATTAGGCTCCCAAATTTCACCTATGTAAATTTCTATAATATAGTTTGTATGACACGCAAATTAGTGAAGCATTCCATATTTAAAAAAATATATATACATAGTTAGTATAGGAAATAGCAACACACTTTATGCTAAAAATAATATAAAATTGATTACTTTCATTTTGTCACAAATAAGAGAGATTTACGGTTTATATAGGGTAACAAAATGCACATGCCCTCTGCACTATGATATATCTTGAGCTCCATAAAATAGAGGGTGGGTTTTAAAAATAGAAATTTGTTATTGAAAATAGCCTGGGGGCCCGGGAGATAGCATGGAGGTAAGGCGTTTGCCTTTCATGCAAAAGGTCATCG
>PVKC010029423.1:0-15151 GCA_004027635.1 Crocidura indochinensis
AAAGAAACTGTGGTACATGTACACAATGAAATATTATGCAGACCTCAGGATAGATGAAGTCATGAAATTTTCCTATACATGGATGTACATAGAATCTATTATGCTGCGGCCCGGGAGATAGCATGGAAGTAAGGCATTTGCCTTTCATGCAAAAGGTCATCGGTTTGAATCCCGGTGCCCCATATGGTCCCCTGTGCCTGCCAGGAGCAATCTCTGAGCATGGAGCCAGGAGTAACCCCTGAGCACTGCCAGCTGTGACCCAAAAACCAAAAAAGAATAAAAAAGGAATCTATTATGCTGAGTGAAATAAGTCAGAGGGAGAGAGATAGACACAGAATATTCTTTATTATCTATGGGTTTTAAAAAAAATAAGACATTTTTGCAATAATCCTCAGAGTCAAAGAATAGGGGGCTGGAAGGTCAGCTCACAATATGAAACTCACCACAAAGAGTGGTCAGTGCAGTTAGAGAAACAACTACACTGAGAACCATCATAACAATGTAGATGAATGTAAGAAGTGGAAATCCTGTCTAGATTACAGGTTGGGGTCAGGTGGGCATTGGGGAGTTTTGGGACATTACTGGTGGGAATGTTACACTGTGAAGGGGAGTATTCTTTACATGACTAAAACCCAACTACAGTCATATTTGTAATCAAAATGTTTAAATAAAAAAGAAAATACATGCATAAAAAAGCTGAATTTAATATTCTGCTTCATACAAACACATCTGAATAGTCAGAATAAACATAGACTCAAAATCAAATGTTGGAGACAATCATTAAAGCAAACAATTCCCTTAAAGAAGCTGGAGTGCATCTCTCAAACCAATAATGAAAGCCTCTGGAAGGACTCCACCCATTCCCGGAGTATGGAGTATTTGATCTCTCTCTCTCTCTCTCTCTCTCTCTCTCTCTCTCTATCTATCTATCTTTCTTTCTTTCTTTCTCTCTTTCTTTCTTTCTTATTTATTTTTATTTATCAGTTTTTTTCTTTATCTTCTTTTTTTTTCTTTTTCAAACAAATCCACATAACTTGTACTGACTAGTCCTGCCTCCCAATTAGGGGGAAAAGGGGGGTAACCAAGACCAAACAGATGTAAGACCACCAAGTAGTAAGCTAGACACAGAGGGGACCACTTGCTTTAGCAACCCCAGGGGGGTAGGGGAGAGGATATGGGAAGTAGGACGGGAACGGAGGTGGAGGGAGGTCTTTTTGATGATGGAAGTTCCCCTGATTTTATGTTAATTTGTACCTAAAATATGATTGCCAACGATATGTAACCCAGTATGTTTAAAATAAAAATTATATTATTATAAAAAAAGAAAAAAAAGGCTAGAGTGGCCATATAAATATCAGATGATATAAACTTTAGACTTAAAAAAGTTCAAAAATGGACATTTGTAATAACCAAAGTATATGCACAACAGGAAGAAATCACATTCCTAAACATATACACATCCAATGGGGGACCAGCAAAATACTTCTATATCTTATATTATTTTTTTTACCATTAGGTAGGTTGTGTATTTTGTCATGTAGAAGCACTTTACATTGTTGTAATCCTACTTGGTGATATTTTTTTCTTTCTGATACATGTACGTTTAGTGCCATATTAAAAAATCATTTATTAGACTAATGTTGATAATTTTTCCATAATTTCTTCAATAAACTATAATTTAAGTTCTATGTTTAAAGTTTAATTTATTTTATGCTAGCTTTTGTGAAGTATTTCATGTAGTAAATGATTTTATTTCCTTATTTTTCATATAGATGCTTATATTTTCCAACACCTTTTATTAGAAGTATCTTTCACCTTTGAATATTTTAACTTCTTTATGAAATATTACTTGATATGAGCTTTGGCTTATATTGCATGAGTTTATTTGTTACTTAAATTTTATTCTATATAAACAATAAAATACTATGCAGCCATCAAGAAAAATGTAGTTATGAAATTATTCTATGCATGGATGAACATGGAAACTATTATGCTGAGTGAAATAAGTCAGAGGGTGATAGATAGAAAAAATGTTTCACTCACATATGAGATTTAAGAAAATAAAAGACAGTAATGATGATAATACACAGAGAAAATAGAAAAAAGGGCTGGAAGGATCAGCCCATGATATAAAGTTTACCACAAAGAATAGTGAGTATAGCATAGCATAGCATAGCATAGCATAGCATAGCATAGCATAGCATAGCGTAGCGTAGCGTAGCGTAGCATAGCATAGCATAGCATAGCATAGCATAGCATAGCATAGCATAGTATAGTATAGTATAGTATAGTATAGTATAGTATAGTATAGTATAGTATAGTATAGTTTAGTATAGATTATAGTATAGTATAGTATAGTATAGTATAGTATAGTATAGTATAGTATAGTATAGTATAGTATAGTATAGTATAGTATAGTATAGTTAGAGAAACAATTCCACTAACAACTTTTATGACAATGGTAGTGAGTAAGAGAAATAGAATGTTTGTCTCGAATACAGGTAGGAGATGGGGGTGGAGGGTGATGGCGGGCAATGGTGGTGGGAAGATTGCCCTGTGAAGGGGTGTGTTTTTTTAATTGAAGCAACTACAAACATATTTGTAATTGTGTTTAAATAAAGATATTATTCAAAAAATGAATTATTTCATTTTTTTGGTTTGGAGCTACACCCAAAAATGATAGAAATCTTTTATTCTACTTGTCTATATTGTTAGGCCAGTATCATTAGTACTTTGAAAATTATAGTCTGCAAGCATAGTTTAAGATTAGCCTTTTTTTCTTTGTTTTGCACATGTACTCAGTTCAGACTTTTCCCCTTATAGTTATGTCCAGTTTACTGTTATACCTAGCAAGCAAATACTTTATCATTTTATAACCATTTATAATGGTTTTGATTTCAAGTTTTGCTCTGGTTTTCTTTTTTTTTTTTACTTCCATATCACCTATATTACCTGCCTATTCTTGCATGCTGTCTACTTTTTACATTAGAATTTTTTTTTTTTTTTGGTTTTTGGGTCACACCCGGCAGTGCTCAGAGGTTATTCCTGGCTCCATGCTCAGAAATTGCTCCTGGCAGGCACGGGGACCATATGGGGCTCCGGGATTCGAACCGATGACCTTTTGCATGAAAGGTAAACGCCTTACCTCCATGCTATCTCCCGGGCCCCTAGAATTATTAAAATATAATTTATATTTTGTATTCTATATCTGAAAATTCCAATATCCTTGCTGTATGACTCTAGTACTGGTGCTGCAAGCTGATTTATTTTAACCTTAACTTTTTCTTGTAATTTTTTTCTTGAAGTCTGGACAAAATATATTGGGTAAAAAAGCTACTGAAATTTGACCTTCAGTTATATGAAGGGAAGGCGTGGGTTAAGGAAAGAATTCAATAAAACTATACTTACTTCTTAGTCTTTCATTAATTTATAAATTCTTCTCAATTGCTTTTTTTTTTTTACTAGGTATATAGAAAGGCTTAAGCTGTGTTGTTGGTTATTTCTCTTTGGAAAGGTGATTTAGGACTGATAAATTCTGTAAGGTTAGAAGCTGGTCGAATAGTTTTTCTTGGAGGCAAATTTTGTTAGGAAAAGTGACAGACTGCTCTGCTATATTAAAATAAATGTTTAAACCCTTATCTTCTGGAAGATCTGAGGGTATGTTTCCTTTTTTTTATTCTGTATGACTGAACCTTGAGTTTTTAACTCTTAGAATTGTTCATGTTGGACTTCTACAAATGTTTCAGTTAGAGTTTAGGTATTCCTACTTTGTTACTTGTTTTTTCCAAAGGTTTTTGAGTTTTAAAATTTTAAAAGTTTGGGGCCAGTGAGGTGGCTCTAGAGTTAAGGTGTCTGCCTTGCAAGCACTAGCCAAGGAAGGACCATGGTTTAATCCCCTGGCGTCCCATATGGTCCCCCCAAGCCAGGGGCAATTTCTGAGTTTTTAGCCAGGAGTAACCCCTGAGCATCAAACGGGTGTGGCCCCAAAACCATAATAATAATAATAATAATAATAATAATAATAATAATAATAATAATAATAATAATAATAACCTCTTTTCTGCCGAGCCAGCTCTGAACAACAAGGAAACTCTCCGGGACCAGCATCCGGTAAGATGTCCCAACCTGACCCATGTGAGGCCAATCGAGCTGGGCAATTGGGCACCCAGAGACTTTAAAACATCACCAGCCTGGCGCTCTACCTCTTTTCTGCCTCTTTTCTGCTGAGCCGGCTCTGAACAACAAGGAACCTCTCCAGGACGTGCACCCTGCTCCACGGCCGTGCTTACCTTGTAACCCCAGAATTCCATTACTGCACATTGTAAAGCCAAAGAAAGAAATATTATGTATTACATTCTCAGGACTTGAGGGACAAAGTAATTGTACATGGGTTCTGTTTTATTTTTTCGTAATGTTCTTTGACCGAAAATTCAAAGTTAAGATATCAGCAAGGGGGCTTCTGAGAATTCTATTTATGGATGATTGTCCTTCCATTGTAACTTTACCTTGTCCTCTTTCTTTGCATCTTTGTTCTCATAATTAAAAATAAAAAATAATAAGTAAATAAAATTTTAAAAGTTTTAACATTGTTTATCTCTTTTATTCCCCCTGTTAATAATTCCAAAATTTTAAAGAAAGTTTATGGCATAAATTTCCTTTTATAATATATCTGAAAGAAAACTATTAATTTTAGTGGTAGAAGATATATTTCAGCAATTTATGTGTGTGAGGCTACTTACATATGTGAGGTTTAATCCTTGGTACTAAAAAAGGTGAATATTTTTTTAAGTTTGAAAAGCATTTTAGCGCAGTGAGATAATCCAAGCACCTTCAATATTGGAGCAGAAAACAAAAGTCTTAAATTTTCCGTTACCTATCAGGGTCACTTGTAAACGTTATATATTTTAGTTATTATTATAATTGGGGTTCTTTCAATCATTACACATTCTAACAATTGTGGGTTTCAACATGAAATTTGTTGTTGCTATATTTTACTACCCCCTACTACCTTTTAACTCAATAATCTCCCTACTCAGTAGCTTTTCAGTGTACAGTATAATTGTTTTTCATTTGTATAGTCATGATAACTTTCCTAATTAAAGTTAGAATATGAAGGGAACTATGATGCTTTAATTTATGAAATAGAGTGGTGTTGATGACCACATCACCTCAGAAATGATACTTTTACTTTTTTTCTTTACAATATGTCATTATTTTGCATTGCCTGATTGTATTGATTAGATAAGTTTCTCTAGAACAAATTCTAAATGAATAGTGATTCATTCAATGGATTTATATGATTGGTTGCTCTCTTTACTTTTACTTGATTTTAGTGGAAAAGATCCATAATTTATTATCATAAGATTTTATTGAGTTCTTTATATTAATTTAATATTTTTGTGTGCATGTTGTTTTTAATGAATAAATGTAGGAGATATTTATGAGTACAATTAAATTTTGAGGCCATGAATGTCATTGTGGTTGCTAGGAAACCTAGTGTAGTTATAAAAATAGGAAAGATCATGGGTTAAATACTGGCATATAATTCCTATATTTAGGGGCTGATGCAAAAGTACAGTGGGTAGGGTGTTTGCCTTGTTTGTGGCCTATCTGGGTTCAATTCTTGGTATTCCAGTGTTTCCTGAGGATCCCAATTCAAAACAAGGAGTAACTCTTGAACATCTTCAAGTGTAGCTCTAAAACAAATCCCTGAAACAGCAATATTTAAAGAGTAAAGGGGAGTGGGCTGGAATTTTATAGTACATTTGTCTTGCATGTAACCAATGCAGGTTAGCTCCCTGGGTACCACATATGGTTCCCTAAGAAGCTCCCGAATTCCTGAACCTAGATCCATGTGTAAACCCTGATCATAGCTGGGTGTAATCTAGAAATAAAGGTTAAAGAAGATAGGAGGAAGCAGGTAAAGGAGAGACTGGGTCAGGACAAAACCGCCAGAAAGCATTTTTGAAAAATTGTCAGCAGTATTTGTAAACATACAAACAAAGCATTCTAAAAAATGCTTAAACAGAAACATCAGTGGCCAATGAAAAAACAAAATAAGGATACTGCTGATGTGGTTTGGACAGGTAATGTGCATTAGCTTCGTAGGGTTGTAGTAGAAGCATAGTGCATTTCTCAATGATGTTCTTTGAAAAAATGTTCAGTTCACTGAGAAGAAAGTGTAAACATGCCAGAATAATTGCATCACAGATAAGATTTTACATATATGTATATAAATATTATGTTTATATTCTCTCTATATTTATATATGTAAATGGAACAGAGAAGAAAAGATAATAGTTTAATTTGAGAATATTTTGTTTGACTTTCATTTTCTTTTTAATATTTATCTTACAATGAATATTTAAATTCAGTTTCTTAAGATATTTTTGACAGTTAATATAAATCTGGACATACTGTTTAAACTTCATCTCTCAATTAATTATGAAAATATTGGTTGTATGAGAATTTTATTTTGGTGAAAAGAGAGGATCTGAACCTTCAAAGGTTTCAACTTGATCTATAGTAAATAAAGGGTTCCAAAATAAGTTTTGTTTATTTGTTTGGAGGTTATACCTGGCAGTGCTCAAGGCTTACTCCTGGCTAAGTGGTGAGAGATCGTCCTGGTTCTGCACTCAAAGATCACTCTTGGTGGAGCTTGACGGACCAAGTATGTATGGTGCCTGGGATCAAGCCTACATCAGTTGCCCAGAGCCCTACCAGGTATGCTACCTCTCAGGCCTCCAGAACAAGCGTTTTTTTTTTTTTTTTTTTTTTGAACAAGCGTTTTTAATGAAGCATTCTTTGTGATATTGGGGCACAATTACGAATTTAGTAATATTATGGTGTAAATTACCATAATAGCCAAGAGAGAGGAATGGAAGCATTCCTTGAATTTAAACCCTAGCTCTAAAATTTTCTACACTTTTGTTTTATTTCACCAAGTTACTTCATCAAAATTCAATTTCTTATCTATATTAATTTCCTATAGCTGACATGGCAAAATGAATCACAGTTCTAGTTGCCAGCAACCTACAATATGGGTGTTGTTAGGAAGCTTCCTTGGGAAGCCTTGGGAGTACAGGTTTTTTTTTTTTTTTTTTTTTTTTCCATGCTCCATTTAATTTCTGTGGATTTCTGGCATTTTCAGAGTTCCTTGGATTTTGGTGATATCATTCCAACATCTGAACTTGTTATTGTAGTTCCCTCTGGTTCTGACTCTATTTTTCTCTTTACCACTTTCTTAAGACACTTAAATTTAGGGGCCAGAGCACACTGATAGCGCACTTGCCTTGCACACCGCTGACCCAGGATAAACCTGGGTTTGATTCCTGGCATCCCATATGGACCCCCAAGCCAGAGCAATTTCTGAGTGCATAGCCAGGACTCCTGAGTGTCACCAGTTGTAGCCCTAAAAACAAAATCAAACAAACAAACAAACAAAAAAGCAACATGTGAATACTTGGATTTAGTATCCACTTAGGATAACCTCCCCATGTCACACTTGCTTATACTGTAATGTTTCTTTCCTTTATAAAATTAGTAACATTTGCAGGTTCCTGGGATTAAGGTTTAAATTTTGGGGATGGGTGGTCACACCTAGCTGTGTTCAGAGGCTATTCCTAGATTTGAGCTCAGAAATCACTTCTGGTGTACCATATGGAATGTTAGAGATCAAATCTGAGTCAGCTGCATGCAAGCACTGTACTATATTGTTTTATTTATTTTTTTGCTTTCAATTATTATCAGTGAAGTGAAGAAAGATAAATATTGTGTCATGTTACTGACAAAATAATTGGAGAGCAGAAAAGAAAATCAATATGATCCATGTTAAACAGGAATATTAAAACTAACATCAGAATATAGTACTAAGAATTATTATTCTAACAATTCATTAAAATTTTGGAAACTATAGAAATTAGTATCATAATTGTTCATAAAATTACTATATCTTGTAGGTGGTGTTATATTTTTCTTTCTGTTAAAGGAGTAATTATGTTATATCTAATGGAAGTTCCTAATTTTAAACTAATCATCTTCTTGTTTCATTTTCTTCTCAAGGTATCCATTTCTGGATTGAGTTTTAACCATTCTCATACATTATTTTATACTTCTAATTCTTGTGTATTAATACCTAAAAAGATCATGACATAGTTATAAAATTGAAATACTCTATAAATTCAACCTTAAGTATCATTTGCAACTTGTTTTTAAGCACTCTTACTATGTTTTTGGTAAGTATGTTGGTAAATAGAAAGTGAAAGAAAAGATATTTTACTATATTTTTGTAACTATTTTGCTTTTTCTTTTATGGTAATTCCAACATTTCTTAAACTTATCAAAATTTCCAAGTGCCTCTTTTTAGTTTTTTTTTTTTGGGGGGGGTCACACCCGGCAGTGCTCAGGAGTTACTCCTGGCTCCATGCTCAGAAATTGCTCCTGGCAGGCACGGGGGACCATATGGGGCACTGGGATTCGAACTGATGACCTTTTGCATGAAAGGCAAATGCCTTACCTCCATGCTATCTCCCGGGCCCCAAGTGCCTCTTTTTAATACTCAAAATGTTTATATAATTTTCAATGAGGAAAAAAAAGTCACAAAATCGGGGTACTGTTTAAAATGTCTGAAAAATAAAAAAAACAATGAAAAGAAAAAATAACAAAGAAATTGAAGCTTGCATGTAAAAGACTCCTGCTAGGCAATGCATTCTTGATATATAATAATACAAAAAGACAGGATTTAGAGGAATTACTTCATTGATGAATCTTAACAGGCATCATTGCAGACCCAGAGAAGACTACATCCCCTACGTGGAGAAGCCAGGAAAGAAATATCAAAGAAGGCCATCAATTACCCCCCATACCCCCCACACACCTTACCCCCTAGCAATAAGACTCTTACCTGGGTATAAAGCCCCTAGAGGGACAGGTTGGAAAAATCCTATAAAGATAAATTTAGAGTCAAGGAGGTGTACAAATGTACTGAGTACAAAGTGCTTGAGACAGCATCTTCTCTCCTGAGTGGGGACTTTATCTGCTTTAACTCTGGGGAGTATACCAGGGCTGCCTTTGGATAAGCCTGCACTTTCACTTGAACACTTTTTTCTTATTCTCTTCCTTCCCTTCCTTCCTCAATACCTCTGAATAAAATATGCTTTTACTCTACTGCTCTACCACCTCCTGAATATCTTTTCTATGAGGGGAAGACATAGTCTAGGACTCTAGTCTGAGGAGCTCTCTCTCTCTCTCTCTCTCTCTCTCTCTCTCTCTCTCTCTCTCTCTCTCTCTCTATCTCTCTCTCTTTCTCTCAAGTCCAGTTCTAATGTTAGCTCCTGACTGGGGATCTGATTCACAAAAGACCGAGGAGGGAGCTCAGCAATGGAAAAGCAAAGGAGTTTATTCGAGACCCCACCCCCACTTTTTAACAGGAAGTGTAAGGGAAAAGGGAGAGTATGAGAATGGGCAGTGCGAAGAGTTCAGGAGCCTGCTAGATAGATTTATTGTCCAACTTTCATTTGGATACAGGAGTCTTCTGTTACAACTAGTCCCTGGGTGTGATTATATATCCTTAGTTTCTCTAACTGTCCTGGTGTGTGCCCTTGAATTTCCTTGAACAGGCTGTCTTTCTGGGCCTAATCACTGTCCTCTGCAATTTAAACCTGTCATGACTGTCTGAAGCAAAGCAAAAAATTGCAGAAGGGAAACAGCAGCAGCTAATTTTAAATTTATATTCCCTTCTAAGACTATGCAGAACAAGTAGATGTCAGGTGCAGCTTAATGGGATTGTCAGGATTTAGTGTATTTGCTGTGTAAGGGTTCTGTGTAGGAGCTCCCTGCTGGCTTTATCAGTCCTAGATCTACCCAGATACCACAAGGATGACATATGTAGGGAGGGAAGGTAGTGGATTCCCTTCTCTGGCTGCTGCCTCCTCTGAACTTCAAAAGTAATCCCCAACCCCCATCCACCATCTCTACCAGCTTCAAGAAAAAACAGAATACAAGAAACAAAATATTTTTGTCTTTTCTTTCTCTTTTTTATTCTCTTTCTCTTGCCTCAGTAGAGATGGGGTATCTCACGGTTCACATCAGATTGTTTCTCTATTAACTTGGCCCCAGGTATATAATGTTGTCATCAATTTCATGCTATGCAATTTTAGTGACGCTTTCTCTATTATATTTTCCCATGGGCACGATATTACTTTCCTTACTTCCTTCTAAAAATTAGGTTTCTGTACATATATTCTTTCTCTCCTCTCCTCCCCACAAATTTCTAATGAAGAATCTTCTCAAACTGCTTTTTTCTCATTCACAACTTGCTCATGTGAATCGTCCACTGCTCATTGACTACATTTCCCATGAAATGGATCTTACTAATGATATATTTTCTCTTACTAGTTATGATGAACACTTTCTTCTAAAATATTGTTTCACCTATTATTGTAGACATAATTTTAAGATTCAACTGCTCAATATATTATGCAAAGAGCAAAAACTCTTAAGGATGCTGTTCAAAAGTTTTACAAAATTATGAACTAAGATTGACCATCATTCATAAAATAATCTTGAATAGTGCTTGCTACTTAGAAATTTTATTCATTACATATAACCCCCATTCTTATGGTACCCACAATTCTACTTCTCTTTCTGTAGATTAATTGTGCTCTTAAATCATCAAATTTTAATAGTTTGCACACACTTTCCTGCGTCCTTTTATTCAAATTTTAGGTAGCATGTTACTGAAAGAAATAGGATCATGGCAAAGATGTGTTGTTTATATACATTGTTTTACAATAATTTTCTTGTCCAGTTGATCACTTTCCTCTAATGCTTTTTTAAAATAATATTTCCAACCAGTATAAACCCCAATTATAAGAAATAAAAATAGGAACTGGGAAAATAGTACAAAGATTAAGCACATTTTCTGAATTTGCTGGACTTGGTTTGATCCCTAGCACCATATGTTCTCCACAGCAGCATCATCAGTTGTAGCTCTGGAGGACCCACTGCAGGGAGTAGCCATTCAACTCCCTGACCATTGCTTGGTTCCATCATCCTCCCTCCAAGAGCCTCAACCTAATCCTATTGACCAAAAACCACTATTGGTCAAGATATAACTCGTATTAATATGATATTAAAGAAATATTTTTAATAAGGAATTATTACCCTTCTAAACTCACACATATTCTTTTTCTTGTTTTTTGTTTTTTTGTTTTTTTTTGTTGTTGTTGTTTTTTTTGTCCCCAATTTCTAATCCAGACCAGGCAAGGATCTGGGTTGAAGTGTATATAGGGTGCGTTTACTGTACCTCCTTTTTCTATACAGTCTGTGACTCACACATATTCAATGCTTAGTATAGTACATAAAAGGTATATCTTGTTCTTTAGAGTAAGTTCTCTGAAAGCATTATAATATAATTATAAGATACACACAAAATTAAATATATCAGCATGATGCAACTATTCAGTACTGTATACAGTGCATTATTTATAAGACACCACAAGGACACAATTCTTATAAATTAACATGGATTGTTGTTATCAGGTTTGTGCTATTTATACCTGTTAGTGATAGTGACCATCAACATTTTTTAAGGAGCACTGTAAAAACAATGTTAGTGTGGCAATTATTGTTTGCATGGGCCCATCAAAGTATGGGGATCATGGAAATGAAAAACTTGGGCCTAAGTACAAGGAGATCCTATCCCTGAAGTTTCTTGACAGAAGACCATATCTAGGCTCCAGGCAAAACAGTTAATCCAATCCCGGTCATTGTCTGCAGTGCCCATACAGTTATACCTTTCAAAATCTCTGTTATTGATCTCATACCTCTGCATTAAAGGTCCTGGAATCTGTACATCCCACATTGAAATCAGGATGTTGTGGAGCGGTGTCTAATTTCATCTCACAATTAATGGGCAATGCAGAAAGCCCTGTCCAGTATTCAAGTCGTGGTTGTTGTTTAAATCTTCTCAGTGTTTAAGGGAAGACTCTTTTGAGTAAATCAATGTCAGAGCAGCAGTAGGGTCTTCCCCGGTAGAGGACAGCTTCCAGGTGATGTCATAAACAATGTTGAATATTTCATAGATGACTTCCTGGTTCAGGGGTAACTGGAAAATGCCCAAACCTCTGAGACCTGTGCCAGGTCATCATGTCAACGTTCAGGGTTTGTAAGGTTCCATTGCACCATAAGATTAGTGTGTTCCTATCTCTATTAAATAAGAACTTATTTGTATGTATAGTATTTTCCATTTTAATGTGTCCATGCAAACAAGGAATAATGCCACCTGGCGTTATCAACACACAAGGGGGCCACAAGAACAAGTCCAACAATCCCCGTGACCTGGTTCAAACATAAGCATTAAATTGAGGGACTCTATCACCAAAATTTCTTATTGAACACTTCCCAGCAAGATTGGTGCCTATGGGGATGCTAGAACAAGTTCAATAATCTAATTGACTTGGTTTTTATATATACATTAAATGGAGGGACACTTCTTCAAATTTCCTTATTTAACAATGAGCCAGGTCTTTATGGCAATGTTCAGGGTATAAGGCCCTTCTGCATTACAAGATGTGTGTTCCCATGTCTATAAGATAAGAACATGTTTGAATATAATTTCCCATTTTAATGTGCCTATGCAAAGGAAGAACAGTATCACATGGTGAAATTGGTGCCTATGGGGATACTAGAACAAGTCCAACAATCAAATTGACTTGGTTCTTATATAAACATTAAATGGAGGGACACTTCTACTAACTTCCTTATTTAACAAATAACAAAGGGATAAAAAGTGGGGAAAATAAACAATCTAACTTGGGGCCGGTGAGGTGGCACTAGAGGTAAGGTGTCTGCCTTGCAAGCGCTAGCCAAAAATCAGGACCACGGTTTGATCCCCCAGTGTCCCATATGGTCCCCCCAAGCCAGGGACAATTTCTGAGCTCTTCACCAGGAGTAACCCCTGAGCATCAAATGGGTGTGGCCAAAAAAACCAAAAAAAAAATCTAACTTAAGACAGTGGACTCAATAGTCACCATATGTGGGAACTAATCAGAAACCTAGTATGGTAGCAAACACAGTTACACAGTGAAGAAAGGAAGAGGCCAAGAAGCCACTGAGAGTGAACAAGTAGAAAAAGAGTAGTGACCTCTTCCCAGCCTTAGAGTCCATCCTCTCATTTTTATTTTGAATATATATATATATTTATATATATATGGTACCCCCACGCAAAGTGGTCTCCTCCCAGACTGAGAGTCTATCCTCCCATTTTTATTTTGAATATATATTGTACCCCCACGCAAAGTGGTCTCCTCTCAGACTAAGAGTTCATCCTCCCATTTTTATTTTGAATATATATGGTACCCCCATGTGGTTTTTAAAATGGAGACCAATGGAAAAAAAAATACCAGTGAATGTCAAGACATACACCAGTGCTGCATCGGCCCGCCCTCCACCCCATGCACCCCCCTCCTTAGTGTAGAAAGACAAAGGCAGAAAGACTGAGGACCACAATAGAGTCCACCTGGGCCAGCAACCAGGGAAGACCTGGAATAAAGGGGAGATAGGGGAAGGACTGGAGGCCTGCTAAGCCTCCCAGCACCCCCCAAGCTAGGGAGAATGCTATCTGGCATGGGGTGTCCCCTTAAGCCTCCCTCTTGAGCTGGTTTGGAAGTGGGGAAAGCCTAGGGTACCCCATAAGCTCCTCCCAGGAAACCACTTTGCTGGCTTGCCCAGGCATGTGACCCAGGGATAGACCTGGAGCTCCGGAGGAAAGAGGTAGAGGGGTGCTGGGGTGACCCAAGTCCCGCACCCCGACCCTAGGGCGGGTTAAAAAGGTCTCTGGCACAACGGGGGTCTGCCAAAACCCATGCTAGCCGAGACTCCCAGCTCCCAGGAAGGAAGGAGAACCTTCCAGAGCCAGAAGACTGAAAGTTCAAACCCCGCCCCCTAATCCTCCCTCTGGAGCCAGCTTCAAAGTGGGGAAAGCCTAGAGTACACCATAAGCTCCTCCCAGGAAACCACCTTGCTGGCTTGCCCAGGCATGTGACCCAGGTTAAGTCCTGAAACTCCGGAAGAAAGAGGTAGAGGGGTGCTGGGGTGACCCAAGTCCCGTACCCCGATGCTAGGCCAGGTTAAAAAGGCCTCTGGCACAACGGAGGTCTGCCAAAACCCATGCTGGCCGAGACTCCCAGCTCCCAGGAAGGAAGGAGAGTAAATATTTTTAAGAATTGTGGCTTGACTGCCAGTTTCTCCTATTAATGTTATAATGGAATTCTTTATATTTCCACAGAAATTGTGATAATAGTGATGTAGGAGAAGTGGCAGCTGATCTTTGTGGTCACCCATGGATCCCATATTCTTCAATATTCTCAAGAATAAAAATATTGGATGGTAATGATGCTCAGACTCAGATTTAGATATGGAAAAGTTTATTGGAATGTAAAGGAGAAGGAAAAGGAATTTCCTTTATGGGGAGGAATTTGATATAGGACTAAAAATTAATATGATTTGTTTGGGGGTTGGGGAGATTTAATAGGAAAATGAAGCTTTTGCATAGGCTTTAAAAGGCTCTTTCCTTCCTTTCCAAAAAATACAAGGATCCTATGAAGTGCTTTGACTGGTCTGAGTTCTTTGGGTTTGGCCATTTGCCTTAGGCATTGTCTATTATCTTATTTTCATTAGTGGGGCAAAATTTTATTGTCCAGTTAAAATGTTTAAAGTACCGTACTAGCAAGGTCCTTGGGGATGGGGTGTGTGTTAGGTCAATGGGGACAGCTGGAACTTTTGCCAAGGGGAAATTGAGGCTACCTATTCCAAAATAACTTGATTTAACTATATTAAATGCTGTATCTATTTGCTACAATTGATTAGTAACATTTATTTCAATATTTACCCACTCTTTTAAAGTTTTATTTTTCTTATAGATAGAATAAGAAATTTTATTAATATATTCAAGATTTTTTTTTGTCCCCAGATTCACCATTCAAACCCGGCAAGGGTCTGGGTTGAGGTGTATATGGGGTGCATTTACTGTACCTCCTCCTTCTATACAGTCAGTGTAAAGAACACAGCCTGTGATAAGAATTGGGAGGTCTTATTATTTCTTTTCATTTCTTTTGATTTTTTCTTTAACTTCTTTTTTAAACACCCCCTT
>PVKC010029424.1:0-15120 GCA_004027635.1 Crocidura indochinensis
TTTTTTTGGTTTTTGGGCCACACCCAGTGGTGCTCAGGGGTTACTCCTGGCTGTCTGCTCAGAAATAGCTCCTGGCAGGTGTGGGGGACCATATGGGACACCAGGATTCCATCCAACCAACCTGGATCGACTGCTTGCAAGGCAAACACCACTGTGTTATCTCTCCGGGCCCAAATCTTTTTTTAAGTCCTCTTCCTCTGTCACTATTAAACACTGCATTGTCTCCTCTGCTTAATTTTTTTTCCCACTCAGTGGCACTCAGGGGTTACTCCTATCTCTGCACTCAGAAGTTACTCATGGCAGGCTTGGGGGATCATATAGAATGCCTAGGATTGAACTCAGGTCATCCAGATGCAAGGCAAACGTCCTCACTGTTGAGTATTGGTCCAGTCCTGGCCTCCTCTACTTTCTAAACATATATATACATATATGTACATAGATATGTATATATATGTTTAGAAAGTAGATTATATATATATATATATCTGTATTTTACATACATACCTAAATTTATCTTGGACCAGATATATGTCTATTATATGTCTATGCATACATACATTGTGGGTCATTTTTAGAGTTAATGATATACTAAATGAAATACATTTTATATCATCTCTGTATATTGTTTTTCTAGGATAACACTAAATTCTAGAAATTTCTCCAGTATAGATTTAACCCACAATTTTACAGGGCTGTATACTTTTGTTTTGTTTCTTTTTTTGGCCACACCCATTTGATGCTCAGGGGTTACTCCTGGCTAAGCACTCAGAAATTGCCCCTGGCTTGGGGGGACCATATGTGACACCTGGGGATGGAACTGTGGTCTTTCTTGGCTAGCACTTGCAAGGCGCTACCTCTAGCGCCACCTCACCAGCCCCATGGGCTGTATACTTTCAACATTATACATAAAACATGATCATGCTCATTCTCAGTGATGAGTATATTTTTTTAGAGTTTGCCCCTATAAGCAAAGAAGTAATCTTCTTTTCTTGTCTAAGTATCTTTCCTATTTTGCTTTCTGTATTAGAAAATATTTTCAGAGGTTCAATTTACTTTATACTGAAGTTAATATAAAATATATAAATATATATAAAAATAGATGTTATTTTCTGGAAAGGGGGTTTAAAGTGAATAAATGAATGCCAGAAATGCTCAAGTGGACAGTAGATCTCCTCTATCATTTTCTGATCATTGTCTATGCTCCAGCATTCTGAATGGGAAGGATACAGAAACCTCTTCCTCCTTTACCTCTTTATAGCAATGCCAGCAAAGTGGTAAAGCAAAATTCTCTGGTTGTTATATAAATCCTGCTCCAGCCACCTACTGAGTTAATTTCCACTAAAACCTTCTAATTCTGCTTGTTATTTGTCTCATTTTACCCATTTTAATGCTATTTATGGTGCTCAATTTTGTCTCAATTCCTAGGAGGTCAGCTCCCTTATAATTCCAGTTGTTTTGTGTTGTGTTGTTAGTATTTTTTTTTTTTTTTTTGGTTTTTGGTTTTTGAGCCACACCCGGCCATGCTCAGGGGTTACTCCTGGCTGTCTGCTCAGGCATGGGGGACCATATGGGACACCGGGATTCAAACCAACCACCTTTGGTCCTGGATTGGCTGCTTGCAAGGCAAACGCCGCTGTGCTATCTCTCCGGGCCCGTATTTTCTAACAGTTCTATGGAGAACACTCATCACACCATTTTAGAATCATTGTTAGTCAGATGCTTTCACCCAAGATTCTTTCCTTTTAGTTCTGTTGTGCTGTGTTCCAGTTCCTATTGTGAATTTTATAGAAGTAAACTGGATGGAAAGCTCAAGTGCTCCGACTGTGATTCTTCACATTTTAGTTCAAATATTTGCTTTTTTAATATAAATACATCATTTTTCTTTCACAGAGAGCTTATATATCAAATTTATATTTTGATTAATGACTGGGGAAAGTTTCTCATAAAATAAAGGAATATTCTAGTTTGATAGATTGAAACTATTACATGCCACTTCTTGAAATTAAGAGCACCAAGTTGTATTATTTCACTGACTTGCTTATTTATTTATTTATTTTTACTTGCAAAGTGTTTATTAGAATAACATTGCAAGGGGACCACCTGGGTCAGGGGAAGCTTAAGCCCCCCAACTCTTTGCATGTAAACCAGAGCGGTAAAAGCAACGTCTGGGGGTTCCATTCACATCCCTATCCTCGACGAAAACCTCAATGCAGGAGACTTGCTAATTTATAATGACCCCTTCATGTGTTAACTGGAGAACTGAACAACATGCTCAGTCAGGAGCTATGTGATTCAAAAAGCAACACATTTCTTTTCTCTGAGAAAACATTAAGATTAAAATACATTTCCATAATATTTTTAAAGATTTCCTAATCTGCCATCAACTTTGGCAAGTGTTTCAATGAATTTTGTGAATTTATGAAGAAGAGTATATAAATATTACAGTGTAAACATTTTCAAATGCTTACAGAGATGCTTTTTATTTTTTGTGTATGAGTGCATTTGTTTCAGTAAAAGATGAGACCATTACTTTGACAAACCTTATTAAGAAATCTTTCCCTTAAGAAAGGAAACCCTGACCCCTGACAACACTTTAGTATCCCTTAGAAAGGCAGAGATACCTGGTCCAAAGGTGGGATTGAGAGATTTTAGGAACATGAAACGGAGTAGATTTGAATGGCAAAACAAAAAATCTTTTCTTTTAATTAGTCTATTTTAAAGTTTCTCCTCATTCTATTGTTTGTGAAGATTGGGGTTATGCACTCTTGGTGTTAGTTCTTAGTTCTTTCTGGGGCTTGCACCACATAATTGTGGTATTAACAACATCAGGCTTCAATGCCGTTAGGAATAGCACTGTAAATCAGACAGCAGAACGATGGGAATGGTAATTATAGCTTGTCAAGTTCTGGAGATCAAACTCATGGCCCCAAACTTCCAAATTAGAAGTTTTAGACATTGAGCCAACACACTGCTCTCAAAGGCTGTCCTTAAGTCATAGATAGGGCAAAGGAAAAGATGAAAAAGAAAACAACTAAGAAGAGAAAAACTGCAACAATGGCAAAAAAAAAAAAGGTTTATATTGATTGCTCACTGTTTAATGATCATTTATGATAATTTTAATTATTTGCAAACCATTTTTAAAGTTCTTAAAGGTCAGTTCTATAAGAAAACTTGTTAGTATAAGTAGAAAGTAGAGTATCTTTCATAAGTATCTTTCATAAGTAAGAAAGCAACGAATGCAATTTGTATTCATTTATATGGAATTTTTTTGTTTGTCTCTGAACCACACTTGTTCAAAGGTTAATCCTGGCTCCACACTCAGAAATTACTCCTGGCAGGCTCTGGGGACCCTATGGTGTACTGATGATCTAACGAGGGTCAGCCGTGTGCAAAACAAACTGTATTGTCACTGTTCTATCACTCTGACCCCAATGGAAATATTTTCACTTTCTTAGACTCGAAAATAAACCATCAAATCATGCGAAATAAAAAAGAAAACAAACAGAAAATACTTACCAGTATATGCACAATACTTAGAAACATCTCATCCATATGAAGTCATTCCTGAGAAAGGAAGTAAGTGTGAATATTCATTGTTCGGGCTTGTTTGTTGCCTCTAGAACAGCTGTTGCAAACTCCTGGTTTTGCACTCAGGGATCACTCCTGTAGTCTGGGGGGTGGGGGAAAATGGGGTGTTAGGGATAGAACCAAGGCTCTATTATGCAGGGTTGGCTGAGTGAAAGGTCAGTGTCCTAGTACCTATATTATCACACTAGCCCTTACTCTTTAAAGATGCTTTGTAACACCTATTCTCTATAAAATTGGTTTCAAATTAAGGTTTGTTCAGTAATGATTTTTTCCATTCTTGATGGTCTCTTTATATTTCTGCATGTTTCCTCTGGTGCCCCCAGAGGCAAACACAGGTACAGCAACTTCAAGGACATACCACTTAAATTATATTGTGAAAAAAAATGTGAAGAAAAAGTGAAAAGTCATGTGAAAAAAACACGGCTGTAAAAAGCCTTCATTTTAACATGGAAAAACATTTCCAGGAAATTTAGAATAGTTTGTTTTAATATTTTCTACTTGAAAAACATTATTTTAGAGGTTTGTCTAAAAATAGGAAAATTCACCACTGTAATTTCTAAATTATACCTAACCTTAAAAGCCAATGACCTTTCCATATCTATATTTCTCTTATTGTGCAATATTCCATAAAATAGAGGACCCCATTAGACCTTTATCAGATAACATAGATCCTAATGGCATAAGGAAACAAAACACTTTAGTATTAGACAACTAAGAGGAAAGAAAAACAGAACTGCTTCAAAATACCCCTTTACTATTATAGCTCTAGTACAAACTCAGAGTGTGGAGTGAACACAGATTTGTGGGGGACAAATGTCCTCGGGCTAAATGTTAGGGTTCCGCTTTAGCAGGGGTCACACACAGCAGAAAAAATGAAAGGTTCATGTAAAATGGCTTGCTTCTGCTTTCATTACAATAATCACCCTTTTACAGGTCTCCCTTTAGTAAATGGAATGCCTTTCAGAGTTTGTTGTTTTGAACAGCTCATAAAAGCAAAGTATTTTATCTGTTTCTATTTTTATACCTATTTCATTTTAAATTTCATTGTTGACAATCTTTGGTTGTCAGATACTTGAAGACCTATTTTAATGGATTATCCAGAGTCCAGTTGGATAGACCCAAATCTCTGCTTTAGAAATGGCAGCTGTCCTAAATGTCCTAAGTGGCAGCAAGGTCTGTGATTTGCATTATTCTTCAGGACATTGCCTCACAGGTAGGTTATTACTGGCTATTAAATATGTGCGACTTTTTTCATCTTTAACAGTTCACATCCATATAGGCTTTTGTGTTTATTAATGACTTTTAACATCTCTACACCAAGTACTCTATCTCCTTGTTTTTTAGTTTTTTTTTTCTCTAAAAGTCTTGACACAATTGAATGTGGAAAATGTCACGTCTTTGGGTTTTAAGTATTAAAACTGTAGCCATTGTCTAGTTTCAAGCATACTTGGGAAAAATATTCAAATATTTACTTCCTCAGCTGCTATTCCTTTCAGACAAGATGGTGAAAAGCCATTGATGGATGAGTGGAGTTGAAGGGGGATATGGATCCTGTCATAGTCAAGGTGGGTTTATTATGGCTTAGGTCTTTGGGTGGGCCAGCAAACAGAGGCAATTTTAGTAGGTCTCTGGAAGTTAATTTTTTAAGAAATCTTGGAGCTTGTTTTTCTGTCTCCTGCCTGGAGATTTGAGAAAGGGTCAACCTCATTGAGAGTTCCTGTGACCTTGGAGCCCTAGAAATAGAGTAGCAATAATTATTTTAGTTCTGATAATTGATTTAGAATTTTTTTTGGAGGATGCTCATCTGTGAATGCTCAGTCTGTGCTCAACACTGAACTCAGAGATCGCACCTAGCAGTTCTTGGCAGATCACTTTATACAGTGCCAGGGATTAAACTAGGGTTAACTATAGGCAAGGCAAGCACCTTAACTTCTGTTCTACCTCTCTGGCCTGGAATGTTGCAACTTTAATTACTTTGATTTACACAAATCCAAGCTAAATAAATGTCCTCTCCAAGGATCCTGGCGAAATAAATGGTTGAAGGGTCGAAGATAAAACCTGAGAGATGGTGACTTTGCTAAAGATATCATGCTGATGTGATCCTCTTGGGTCACAGTTTCATAATCCATCCCCCATGAAATTGAGAGACCCTGGAAAGGAAAGACAAGTCTACTTTGTTTTTCATCTTATGTTTAGATTAGTTCATATTGGATGGAATGTTGAATTAATTGAGTAATTCTAAATTATTTAATAAAATGAATATTTAAACTCATTTTAATAGTATAATTTCCATTAGCATGCCTTTAGGAAAAAGAACTTGAAATATTAAGACATATATGCTGAAGAGAGGAAGGAGAAATCAAATAGAACTGAATAGCCTAGTTATTGAGTAAAGTACTAGAGAAGGGTTTGTTTTGAATTCTGATCCTCAGAAACATTCTAAAGGAGGGAAAATCATCAATCTTAAGCATCTTTCTCAAGAATAGTTTGGTTACAGGATGGAAGAGCATGTTCATACCAAGTTATCTTAACTCCCTCTGGATTAGTGTGTGAGAGTAGAATAAGCAGCTATTAATGTAACAGTCCTATCAGTGAACCATATTAAAAAAAACATGACTTTAGTAAGTAATGAAAAAAATATGGCCTTTTGTTTGTGTTGATTTTTGCAACAAGAAACTCATTGGCCCTGTAAACACCCTCCCATCATAGCTGACTGCTTTGCTGAGAGCATGATGGTGAAGTGAGTGGTGCTCCATGGAAATCAAATGGATGCTGTGGAGCATGTAGACCATGTCTTCATACTTGAGACACTCATTTCTATGGTTTCTTAGAAGCTAGTGACTGAACACTTTCAACTGTGTCTTTCTACAATAATTGCTCTTGGAGAGAGAAACCTAAGCACAAATTAACTCTGCCTGCCTCCCCAGTTTGCCTAAATCCAATTACTGATTCAACAGGGAATATTAACCCTGGATTCCTTGCCTCAATTTGAGTCAATCTTGATGAAGCAACACTAGAGCTCTTGGTTATTTCTTATGAGGCCTTTGTCTGATTCCATCCTAATCCATTTTCCAAGGGTCACCCTGGTAAATGTGTTCTGACAATGTTTCCTTGGAAACTTAACTTTGGAATTGACATGACATGATTATGGTTGGCAAATATTGCCAAGACATTAGGTTTTAGAACTGCATAGAACAAATCTGTTAATTTTCTTAGAACATTTTGTTTCCTTGATTAAGGGGGAGTTGTGGAGGGAAAGAAATACTAGGGCCTGATAGAATGCTTGCCTTGTATGTAATACACCTAGGCTAAATTCTGGTTACCACATATGGTCCCCAAAGTCTATTAAGCCATCCCTGAGTGCGGAGTCAGGAGTAAGGCCCGAGAATCTTTATGTATAACCTCAAAACAAAAGCAAAAAAAAAAAGAGTATTGTCAAAATCTTGGGCAGTGACTTAATTTGCACACACCATATCGTTGGTCCTCTACTACCAGAACTGATCCTTAACACAGTACAGGAATAAGTACTGAGCACAGCTAGGTGTGACCAAAAAATGGAAGAAGGAAAGAAAGAGAGAGAGACAGAGACAGAGAGTGAGAAAAGAAAGAAACAATGAATGAATGAAATAAGAAAGAAAAAGAAAGAAGGGAGGAAAGAAAGAAAAAGGAAGTCAGAATGAAAGAAGAAAACAAGGAGGGATGGAGGAAAGAAAGAAGGAAGGGAAGAAAAGAGAAAGTAAAAATATGTGAACTGAGAACCTGCAAATTTAGCTTACTTGCTGAAATATCTTTCAGGAAGGGAGATTGGATTCAAGAAGGAATTCCCTGGCTGCTTAATTTCACATACATAGCATACCGATCTATAGGAAAATGGTTTTATGGCTGGAACAGGTACACCAGGTAGAGCACTTGCCTAGCATGTAGCTAACCCAGGTTTGATCCCTGGCACCTCATATGGTCCCCCAAGTCCACCAAAACTGATTCCTGAAAACAGAGCCAGGAGTAATTCCTGAGCATAGCCATGGGGGTAAAAATAAAAAAGAAAATAAAAAAATATTTCAAACTTATCACAGTGACTCAATAAAAATAATTAAAGAACTTAGTGTTCTGTATTGTTAACATTCTTAACATCCTTTTGTATCTGTTATATAAAAAAGGAAAGAAAGAAATACTGTGCAATGAGCTACTTACTGGAAGTAGAATGTGAGTAACACATGTTAACTGATGAACCAAATCCTTTTGTACTTAAAGCTCTGTTTCTATATATTCGTACAGTTAATGATTTGCCAATTATCAGATCTGATCAGGTGACCATGACCTGGATAGGAATGCAGCCACCCATTTGAGAAGTCAGTATTCAGAGAAACCCATCATTTTCCTTTCCAATGGGAGAACATTTGATTTATCATCTTTAATATTAGCATGTACTTATCATGAGGAAAATGGAGAACATTTTTTTCTCCCTACTTCAATTCATATTTCTAATGGGTGAAAACAATTTAGCAAAAGTCTTTCAGTTCTTTCCACAAATGAGTTTCCATTTTTATGTAAATTACATTTTGTAATGGGATTTATTTTCCAAATTCTTTTATGATCAGTGCTTTGATTTGTCTCATTTTCAGACCCTACTGAAGATATGACAAAATGATTGCAAGATTAAGGAACTCATTTTTCCCTGTTATGAGTCCTAAAAACAATGTAGATGCATATCAACAACAATATGCAGAGTAGCAAGTCATGTGTGATTTTAATGGAAATAAGTGTGGAGATTAAATTACATTGCAGCAAATCAAGTTATCTTTGCAGCATTTATTATTCAAGCATTTGAAGCCACTGAGAATCTATTCCATATTGGCATTAAGTTAAGAGTCATTATTGGGATACTTGTCTCTTTAAATTTTACTGAAGAAACAGTGGTGATGGAATACAATAATTTGATAATTTGATACCATAGATTTAGCAGTAGTATAATAAACTAAAATATCACAGATAAATAATATAAAAGAAAGCTTAAATGTTCAAGAGCCAAATTTATTATTAATAAAAGATATATTCATCGTATTTTATATTTTTATGCAAATGAAACTCAGTTATATGGAGGTTATATACTTATCACTGAAGCATTAATCACAGAATTTTAAAAGATTTCCAAATATTTTTCTATGTAATTTACACATTTTAATCATAGTATTTAATTTCTCTTTTCATATAGTATAGTATAATTATTCACTTAAAATGCTTACTTTAC
Organism: Crocidura indochinensis; assembly: GCA_004027635.1. Taxonomy (NCBI): domain Eukaryota; kingdom Metazoa; phylum Chordata; class Mammalia; order Eulipotyphla; family Soricidae; genus Crocidura; species Crocidura indochinensis. The sequence goes on from PVKC010029424.1 coordinate 8,837, forward strand.
AGTTTGAAAATAGTATCCTTGTTCTTGTAAAAAGCAAAAAAAAACTTACTTATGTCTATATTGTTTATGAAAAGTATTATTGTTATAATGCATGAAATAAAATTCACATAAGAATGGCATAGTACATTACTTTGCTACCAATATTTATGCTTTTGTATTTAAATTCCCATATTTCCTTGAATAAGGCACAGGCTTTCATAACTGTTTCATTATTCTCAAAGAGTTTATGAAGGATAGACTGGGTAATTAAGCTTAAATGTTTTATGACTGTGGATTAGGAAATTAAAACAAAGTGTGGCTATTGCAGCAAATAAGATGTAATTATATTTAAAGTCAACTAGAATAGTACTGGGGAAACAAAAAGGAAAACAAATTTTTAGTACCTGTGAAAGGCACATATTTATCAGAAATTCAGTTATGACAATTTATCAACCCCCTATTGACATGGGTTGATACAAAATTCAGATTTCTGCTCTTTTGGAATATTGCTTTATAATTTTTTTTCTGAGGAAACTCTTTGAATTTGCCTTAGAGAAAACGCTAAAAATAAATACTGATTATTTTAAAGGCATCTCATCTACCATTAGATAAATCTAAGTATCATTCCTTTACTTGAAAGAATGAAGCCTAACAGAGTCATAGCATACATTATACACTGGGCTTGAACAATTTAAGTGCAAATCCTAATTTTAAGTAAAGAACCACAAACCAAGTAAGAAATAAGATGAAATACTTCTGGAATAAATATCTACTTTTGGAATTTATGCATATACTCAATTCCACTTCCTTTGTCTTCCAAGTGGGAAGAAAGAAGCAGGGCAACAAAAGGGCAACCAAAAGCCTTCTGAAATGTACAGACCTGGGATGACTGCCATGGAAATAATCATAGAATCCAATTTTTAATGCAGATTCTATCCTTTATTTCCTTTTTTTAAAAAAATTTTTTTATTGACACCATTGTTATTTAAAAAGTTCTTCATTGTTGAATTTCAGATATACAGTAAATCAGGGCCATTCCCACCACCAGTGTTGACTTCCCTCCACCAATGTTCCCAGAGTGCATCTTAATCCACCACTCGCTGCCCCTGGCCTGCCAGTATAACAGGTTCACTTTAAGTTTAGATTGTTATAGATTGTGTCTCTTGATTCTATTGTTGTTGACTTTGGTTTGGATATTTAATTCTGTCCTTTTTTTTTTTTATCTCCACCAATGCATCTGAAAGCAATTGGTCCCGGGCCCCCATCTTTTCCCCACTTCTTAATTTTATAAAAAAATGCAGAAATATGAGGTAAAACAAAGTAATTCATGTCCTAAGATGTCACCCCACACTTAGGGGGGCATGTACCAGACATGTCTTTCTAGCTTTCCTGATGCAGTCTAATATTTTCTTCCAAGAAACATCTGCTAGAAGGCCCGCCTAGAGGTCTATAATGGACACTTTGCATGGATCACTGGCGATATTTTGTCATACTTCCAACATGGCTGTGACACTGCACTCTCTCTATTTGACAATTATAGACATCAGCTCTCTATCTCTCTCTACAGATAAAGAAAGGACAGTACCAAAAATTGCTAAAAGTCTCCCGCTGGCTAGTCTATTTGTCAATCTTAGTTCTAGCATAACCTTGGTGGGTGCCACAACTTGTTTTTTCTAAGTCAAGCTTTTGATGGTAACAATTATTTTCGTCTCCCCAAAAATCTATTTTCCAACAAACAGATAAACATTTTAAATATTTTCCCCTCTCTCTTCTTGGTTTTTCTGTTTACCCAAAAACATCTCCACCTCCAATCTCCAGCAAAGTTCCTTCTCACCTGTAGGATGGTTTTTTAATATGCAAATTCTAGGCCTGGTCTCATTGAGAAAATCCCCCACTCTTTTGTCTTCATTGACTACACCCTCAATCCTAACCTGTGCTTATAAAAGTCATCTTCTGGAAAAATAAAATTTGTTGCTCGTCCCTTTGATGAGGAACCCCATGCAATTTTGTGTGGTCTCATTTATTTCATATTTCATATTCATCCGCTTCTTGTTTCCCGCTTATTCCAGTGGAAATTTAGATGACCCACTAAGGTTTTTGCTTAGGGATGTTTACATGTCTGCAGCATTACGGTTCTATGAAAAATATGGAAGCCCCCATCTAAAAAAGTAAGTAAAAAGAAGTGGCAGATTTTTGCATAGGCATAGCAAAAGTTAAGGAGAATAGAAATAAAAAAGCTTTGGCCTAAAAGCAAGGTGTCCCTACCAATAGAGCTTCCTGTCATAATACCAACTACAGGCTATGGCCATACTAAGTTTTCTAGCCACAAAGTCTTTCTTCATGGTCCCAGGAAAAATTCTTCTCAATAACAGTTGTCACAGTCAGGATTCTGTAATTAGAGATCTTGAGTTTTTGCACAGATCCAAGTGTTATGGACTTCTGGCTACCTCTTATTGTTAGGTGATGAGTCAGGAAAACTCACCCTGAAAGCAAGTTGTTGCTATTTCCAAGTTGTCAGGGTGTCAGATGAACCCACCCTGGAGCAAGTCAGTGCTAAGGAAGTCTTAGGGCCTTTCCCAGTATGGTGCTGATGTAAAAAAATCAGGTCAGTTCCAAAGATTAGATGTAAGGTTTGGAAGTGAACAGCCAATGTCTGACCAACTGAAGCCTAAGTCAATTTCACTATGACAAATGTTCAGGGTGAATGAGCCCTGCAATATAAAATTTAGGAGTTCCTATTACTATTAGATAAAAATATCTTTCTATGCATAAGATCTCCCCATTTTAATGTGCTTATGAAAAAAAGGAACAATGCCACATAATAATACTGGTGTATGTGGGGTAAAAATAACAAACTAAACAATCCCAATGCATGAACTCAGAAATAACATGAACTAACATGAATTCAGAACCAAAGAGAAACTTATCTACGAGAATTTCCTACTACACAAATCAAAAAAGGAATGGGGGAAAAACTACATATACATAGGAAATACACATTAAAATTTTATCTACTAGGGAAATACATCTAAAGAAATATACAAAGGAAATACACGTATCCTCTCTAAGTTTTTTGAAATAGTTTTAGGATTAAAATAAAATCTGAAACAGAGTTTCAGTCTGCCATCTAATCTTCTGGATTGTAAAAAATGGCTTGTAGTAGTCATGGATTAGAAAATGCCCTGAGCTGAGAGTCTCCAGTTTATTTCTTATGTGGAGAAGGTACAGTTTGACTCACTCATCTTGGTGACGAATCACACTTCTTGACCTTTTAGGTTATATAAGTCATGGGAATTTTCATATGCTTTTATGTGAAACCAGCTTAGAAAGTTCAGCAAGCATGCTCTTAAATATATAAATATAATAAACAATTTTACTTTTAAGACTCCCTTTACTTTTCTTGTGGACAGGATAGCATTGACTGTGGCCACAATATGTGATAGGGGTAGTGATTGGTGCTTCCATCATTTATCTTCTCAATTTATAAGCATTTGGAATTATTGAGTTCATAAAGCTGGGACATGGTTTTATGAAGTGTATTCATAATTGAGATTAGTATTAGGATGATCCGCTCGTGGTGCCACACCAACCAAAATGTTTACTTGTAACATTATTCTCTTTTGCAACTAATAAATACTGTTAAACTTATCATTTGATTAGCTTATGTGAAGATGGAATTTAAAATACTCATGCCCTCATTTTGCCTTTTAAAAGTGTCTAAAAATGTGCTGTTTTTAATGAAAATGTTTAAATGCTATATTATTACAAGAAAGTTTCTTTTAATCTAGACCATACATATTGCTTTGTGGGTAACTAGATTGATACCCTGTGATGACCATTGGGTGCTACGATCTGAATTCAGAGTCTATCATGAGCCTAAAATATTCTTTGCTATTTGATTTACCTGATCCTGTAATGACACTTCTGTTTGCCTCTAGACCTAGCTTTAAGTGGGTCAAATGAGGTGCTCTTGTCTTACATCTCTGGGGCTAAAGAAGACCTAGAGATCTCACTTTTATTTCTCTCCTCCACATGCAACCAAGACTATTGCTCCCATGTCAACCTGAAAAACTTATGGCTGATGACTTGAAACAACTTGAATACAGATTTTGAGTAATATACACCTTTATTCTCATTGTCTCTATCCTGACAATTCTTGATCCTGTAGGTATACATTCATTTCACTGACGACTTAAGATTCAATGTTGAGTTTTTCCAAGACAGAGACAGAAGATCTAAATCTCCACTATATCTCCACCATAAGATAAGGGCACTGAGCACAATGGTTTTAAGAGTACAGCTTTGTGCCTCATCCACTAAGAGCAGACCGAGAGCTGGTGTGATCAAACATGGACTGTTTGTTTTTGCTTCAGACTGCAGTGAAAGCAGACATCCTGGAAATAAGCCTGCCACCAGACCTTGGCTGAGAAATGCTAGCCATTTTAGAACTAGTAATAGAAAATGCAGCAGTTTTAGCAGCTACAAATATCACCTTGTTAAGCAGTTATTGTTAAATATAAATAGCCACTATCACCAATTTCACCGGTCCAGCTGGTCATTGATTCCTTATCTGCTTTCAAACACCAAAAACTGTGAACCAGGAACTATAGCCCATCTAGCTAGGCTTCAGTGAGATAGTAATTGTAGGACATTTGTGACTACTACTTCTGATGTAATGATAGGTGTAGTGAAAAAAAAAAGAGGAAGATAAAGTGCAGAAAACCTCCAGACAACAACAAAATTTACCTATATCTTCTTGTTTTTTGGCATCTGAAATGCTGTGATATCTGTTGTGACATTCCCTTTTCATTTATTATTCAGTTTATTAGGAATCTTTATCCTCGCTGTGAGTCTTGCTAATAATTTTTTGATCTTGTTTATTTTTTCAAAAAACAATTCCTGCTTTTATTGATCATTTTGATTTGGGTGGGTTTCTAGTTCATTAATTTCTGCTCTAAGTTCTTTATTTCCTTCCTACTGCCTGCTTTTGGTTCATTTTGATTTTAAATTTATTAAGCTGTGCATTTAAGTTATTTATGTAGGCCCTTTCTCCTTCCTGATGCCTTGTGAAGCATATGCTTGTAAAGCCATATGCTTCCCTCTTAATACAGCTTTGGTTGTGTGCTACAAATTCTGTTAGTACATGTCCTCATTTTTATGTTTCCAGAAAACTTGCCTCTTCAACAATTGGTGCTGGTAATTATGGTTAGCTACGTACAAGAAACTAAACTCGGACTTCTTCTGGACAATATGCATGAAGGTTAAATAAAAAAAGATTAAAGACCTTCCTCTCAGAACCGAAACCTTAAAGTATATTAGTATATTGAGGAAAACGTTGGTAGAGCTATCTATGATATTCAAATTAAAGGCATATTTAAGGATGAAACACAATTGACTAAACAATTGGACATAAAGATAAACAAATGGGACTACATTAAATTAAGAAGCTTCTATACCTTAAAGAAAATGAGGACCAGAATACAAAGACCACCCCAAAATGGGAAAAACTATTCAACCAATACCCATATAATAATGGTTTAATATTTAAGATATATAAAGAACTTGTAGAAATTAACAAGAAAAATATCTATTAAAAATGAAAGGAAGGTGCTGGAGAGATAGCATGGAGTTAAGGTGTTTGCCTTTCATGCAGAACGAAAGTGGTTCAAATTCCAGCATCTCATATGGTCCCCTGTGCCTGCCGGGGGCGATTTCTGACCATAGTGCCAGGAGTAACCCCTGAGCACTGCCAGATGTGACCCAAAAACCCAAAACCAAAAAAAAAAAAAAATGAAAGGAAGAGACATTTTTCTCAAAGAAAAAATACAGATGGCAAAGCACAGGAGAAAATGCTTCACATTATTACTCATCAGGGACATGCAAAACAAAACTATAATGATATATTACCTCACACCACCCAAACCCAGCACACATCAAAAGGAACAAAAGAAGAACAGGTGCTAGTTGTTGATACAGGGATAAAGAGAATCTCATTCCCTACTGGTGAGAATGTCGACTGGTTCTGGGTTGTTAGAAACAATATGTACATTTAAATTAAATAGACATTAAAAATTGAGGGTTTTTTGACCCAAATATACTACTTCTGGGATACAGCCTAGGGAATAAAAAAAAAAAGAGAGAGAGAAACATTGCAGAAAAGCCCTCTGTACTCCTTTGTCCATTGTAGACATTCACAATAATCATAATCTGAAAACAACCCAAGTGTCCAAGATCAGATAAGTGGATAAAGAAGCCATAGTACATGTATGCAATGGAACATGACACAGTTGTTTAAAAAATGAAAT
>PVKC010029425.1:0-15111 GCA_004027635.1 Crocidura indochinensis
AAAAAAAGAATGCATCCAGTCCTTTGAGCTCTCCAGATTAATATTTTAAGTAATAATATTTTAATTTTTTTTCATATAGAAAACTATAGTCTAGGCAAAAATTATTCTTAATATAAAAAGTAGTCTCAGTTATTTTACCCTTTAACAGATTTTAAAATTCTACAAAATTTCACACAGCCTTTATCAGTAAATAAATTTTATGTAAAGTCTGTGACTTTTTCTTAATTCTCTCTTTGCTTCTGTGATTATTAATAACATGAAAGTATGATGATACTTTTTTAGATTTTGTTTATAACGTTGGTGCCAAATTATCCTCTATCATTGCCAGCATAATTTTAATATTTTGTTTTGCTGAATAAATATGAAAAATTTTAAGACTAATCTCAGATTTGGATTGGGTTGCATTTTTAGAATACTCACTTTTTAAAAATATTATGATAGTGTAGCTATTTACAGTGGTATTGAAGTTTATGGTATTGATATATGAAATGACTATATCCCTTATCTACTGATTTTTTTTTTTTTTTTGGTTTTTGGGTCACACCCAGCAGTGCTCAGGGGTTACTCCTGGCTCCATGCTCAGAAATTGCTCCTGGCAGACACGGGGGACCATATGGGGCACTGGGATTCGAACAGATGACCTTTTGCATGAAAGGCAAACACCTTACCTCCATGCTATCTCCCGGGCCCCATCTACTGATGTTTCCAAGATCTTTCAACACTGTACTTACATATCTTCAAGTCTGGTCTTCTTTCCCCACCTTTTTATTTTATTTTATTTTATTTTTTGGTTTTTCAGGCTACACCCATTTGATGCTCAGGGGTTACTCCTGGCTAAGCGCTCAGAAATTGCCCCCACCTTGGGGGACCATATGGGACGCCGGGGGTTCCAACCACGGTCATTCCTTGCCTAGCACTTGCAAGGCAGACACCTTACCTCTAGCGCCACTTGGCCGGCCCCTTTCCCCACTTTCAATAAACACATATTCAGTAATTCATTTTATATTTCTACTTGCTAAGAGTCTGCCATTTTCAGTTATTTCCTTTCTATAGATTATTTTGAGGATAAAATTGACATCTTGCTGAAAATAAATCTCCACTTTATTACATCTCTTTAAGTTTTTTTTTGTTTGTTTGTTTTTCATTTAGTTCGTTTTTCTTTGGGGACAAGACCTGATCATGTCCTGGGCTTACTTCTAAATTTTTGCTCAAGGTCACTCCTGACAGGTCCGATATGGGGAACTGGAACTGAGAGTTGAACCTGATCAGTTTTGTGTAAGTAAAATAATGCTTTATCTTTTATATTCTCTATCCAAACCTCTACATATTATTTTAAAAATCCATACATGACTTTTAAAAGAAGTATTTATACATTTTGTTAGATTTATTGGTAAGCATGCATACATTTGTTCCTATTTTGATACCATTTTCCTTGTGTTTGTTCCTATGCTGGTACATAGAAAAAGTTTATTTTTATAGTAAGCATTATATTATTCATATTACGGTAAATTTTTCCTAATAATTAATTTTAATTAATATACATTAGTTTATAGCTGTTCAGATCATCTTTGTAAAATGTAAATTGAATTTCTCCTTTTAATTTTTATTGGGCCTGCCTGGAGCAATATTATAATGAATATGGCATATGACTTGAATGTGCCCAACCTTGCAGCACTATATGGTTTCCCTAGCCCAGCCAGGAATGTTCTCTGAGTGCAAAAGTGTGATAAAGTTTTTTATTGGTTATAATATATATGGTTCTAGGATAATCTAATAACAAAAAATTTGAGAGTAGTACAAACAGTTTTTATACTCTTAGTAAGTTATGAAAACTTACTTCAAGTTAAGATTTCTCAACATTTCAAGTTATGAGTAATTACAAATATTTTCCATCTGATATCTCAAGAGTAGTTCATAGAAAAAATGACCTCTAGCCAAATTCTTTTAACCTAATGTTTTACCATTTATAGGCTATAATCAACAGACTTATCAATATATCAAATATAGGCAAAATAAATATAGAACATTTGGAAGATATAAAATACAACCCACAAAAGATCAATTTCGGTACTTGCATATTTCTTTCTAACACCTGAGTGGAAACATTGCTATGTAGAGTTAGCACAGATAAATGTTGAAAATATTAGCCTCTTTTATGTTTCAAACATTTCTTCATATATTTATGCCCATATTAAAAATAAATAGCTATGGTAAGTTGTTATTTCCATAAATACTGATAAGTATGAGTAATAATATTAAGAGTAGTATTTCCAAAATGATATATTTCCACTCATAAAGCAACCTTATTTTCTACATTTCAATAGGTATCAAAGAAGTTAAAATGTAGTTATTAAATTGAATTAATACTTATGAGTTTTATTGACTGTTCTGTGATATTTATGCATGCTAAAACTAGCCACCCTTTGAAGTCTCAAGTCTGTTATCTACTTAATAAAATAAAGTCATTATCTCAAGTAATCCTTCAGTTTTTTGTAGTTCTGTCACACAGCTTTTCTTGTAGCATAAATAAAATTATTTTATCATTTGGAATATGTTGGCATTTGGAAAAGTAATGAGTTCTGGTATGACTCTGCTCGTATTGTGATGAGTGAGTGATATACAGTATTTTCGGAAAATCTCATTCAGATGGACAGCTTGGGAATACAGAATTAGTTACCATCAGCAAATAAAATTAATAAAATTATGTACTTAAAATTTTATGATAAAAGGAGTGACACATGAAATTTATGATAACTAGGGAACTTGTGGAAAGATGACTAAGATTTTAACTATAGTATCCATTGTATATAAAGCATATAATGCTATGTATCAAGATAAGTTGCATTTGTATGGAATGAAATATGATATAACAGACATTAAAACCCTGAATAAAATATTTAAAGAGTGTATAGCTATTTTATCCCTAAGTTTAGAGCATAACTATTTCTATAATGTGTTAATTTTATTTTCTTAGAAAAATGAATTGAGAGGGAAAATAAAAAAAATAGTATGAGGACCAAACAGCCATATAAATGTTGAGTGAAAATAAAAAATAATCAGACTAAACACCAAATCCAGAGTCAACAGCAACAGAATCGATACCCTATCTACAATAAGCTATACTCAGAGGGGAACAGTTACTCTAACATTCCTGTGGGCAAAGGAAAGAGGTATGGGACACATACTGGGAAAAATGGTGGAGGGAGGACAACCCTGGTGGTGGGAATGGCCCATATTCATTGTCACTATGTACCTTAAATATTACCATGAAAGATTTGTTATTCATTTTTGGTCGCAATAAAAATTATTTTAAAAATGAGTTATTGTCAAATTCACTTAAAAACCTTCTTAAATGAAATATATCATAGTTTTGCTCATATTCATTGATGTTTGAATATCTTCAAAATGGGGTAAGTAATTTGCTAACAATAGGATATTGATTAATTCAGACATTTATATGTATTTTATATTTTCAGCTATTTATTTAAAATATCAGCTATTTAGTCTAAAACTATGTTCTTTATGATAAAATACACTTTCTAGTTTCTATTAAAACTAATAATTCTTAGTGTTGTGTGTGTGTGCAAAATCAACTACTAATTGTAGCAAAATATTTGTCTAGTTATTTTATCAGTACAAAACAGCTAATTATTACTTGTAGTGGCTTTTAAATTCATTTTATTATGAATCTGGAGAGATTGTACTGTGAATAAATTGCTTGAGTTGCATGTGCCTGATCTGGTTCTAATCCCCAGAGCCACATATGATTTTTTTTTGGGGGGGAGGGTGTCACACCCGGCAGTGCTCAGGGGTTTTCTCAACTCTATGCTCAGAAATTGCTCCTGGAAGGGTATTCAAACCACTGACCTTCTGCTTGCAAGGCAGATGCCTTACCTCCATGCTCTCTCTCTGCAGCCACCACATATGATTTCTTAAATTTCACCAAGAGTAACTTCCTGTGCATAGCCAGAGTGTGGTCCTAAAACAAAAATATTTAATTAAAAACATAACAAACCAATAAATTATTATTGTATTTCTCTTTACTATATGAATCCTATTTTCTTCAAAGTAACATACAGGTGTGTACAACAAATAAAAATGAAATTCATAAATTAAATTAAAAGTGAAATCCACAGATAAAATGTTCCCAGAAGACATTTTGCTAAGAAATATTAAAAATATAGTGAAAGATGAAACACTTAGTGTTTCAGATTCTACTGTTGTCTTTTCCATGATCATTTTCAACATTTTCTCTCTTTCATTAACTGATTAGAACATATCTTCTCTTTTTCTGCATGGAAAGTTTTTGAATTTTTCCTCCGTATGCTTTTCTCTACCCTAAATTAATTTGTCTACCTTATAATAGATGTCTTTAGTTAATTTCTCACATTAGATACCCATGGATGCCTCTTATTTCTATCCTCCTTCTAGACTTAGATAATTATTTCCTGATAAATTAGAGTAAAATGTCGGATAATTTGCTATGTTCCCCACTACCTTCCATGCTATAAAAGTCTATAATTAAATTTTATTGGATGTAATCTATGTTAAATATTTTATATTTCTATTTATTTATCTTTCCTTTATTAAAATTAATTTTGGAATGTGACCCACAAGGCAATGCTCAGGGTTTACTCCCACTTCAGATTCAAGGATTGCTCCTGGGGATCATATGCTCAAGGCATCATATGTAATGGGAGGGATAAAACTAAAGTTTGCTGCGTTCAACATGAGTGCCTTAACATCTGTACTAACTCTTCAGCCTCTCTTTGCTCTACTTTCTAATGAAGACTTATAAAATTATTCTCTATAAGAAAATAATAATATAAAATATGCCCTATTTTCTGAAAAGTATATATTTCTCATAATTTTGGCTCTGATTGTAATTTTGACTTGAATGTTTCAAATGCTTCATTTGCTTTATGCTGTAGTCCTTTGTTTTGAAGGTGCTGCTAATAAAATGATTGTCCATAGCCCAGACTATTGTGGATTTTTGGTTTCTAAGCATCTAATCTCATCCTGAAATCCTCAAGCCACAATCTCATTTGTTATAGTGAATAATTAAAACTCCTGGAAATTTCTAGATTACATAATCAATTTTAGTAGACTTCCTGCCAATTTCTTTCAGAGAAAAATTTAATTGCAATTATTTTTCAATGCAAGAACAATAAAAATACTGCCAATTTAAAATTCTACCTTTTAGAGTAAAAGTTGCTTACACATATTCAAAAGTACAATTTGATGGGGCTTGAGAAATATATCCAGTTTTATGCCCTCATCCCAATCAAGATAAAAGATACAAGTATCATTCCTGGTAATCTGTTTTTAGTACTTTTGTTTCAGTCCTCCCTCTTCTGCCCTACAACCTCAAATCTGCTCTTTCTCAATAGTTTACCTTGTTTGGTACTTCATAAAAAACAGAACCATATTTTAGACAGTCTTTTGTATCTAGATTCTTTGACTCAAAGTTAATCAGTTAAAGTGTATATGGTTACATTAGTCTGTCATTGGCTTCTTTTAATTACTAAATAACAGCCAATCAAATGAGTATTCTACAGTCTATACCTCCAATCCATTTGCCCAATCATGGTCAAATGTTTAGTTGTAAAGAACTAGATTGTAAGGCTACAGTGTTCAGAGGAACAGGGTATAGGCATTGCATGCAGGTTTAAAATCTCTTACAGGGGCCGGGCAGTGGCGCTGGAGGTAAGGTGCCTGCCTTGCCTGCGCTAACCTAGGACAGTTCAATCCCCTGGTCCCCCAAGCCAGGAGCGACTTCTGAGCGCATAGCCAGGAGTAACCCCTGAGTGTCATCAGGTGTGGCCCCCCCAAAAAAACAAAACAAAACAAAAAAAACTCTTACAACCTGGTCCTCAAAGTACCAGTGAATAAGAGTTTCCAGCCAAATTATAATATTTCAATTTTTATATCAGTGCTGTCCCTAGCACAAAACTGCCAGGCCAACACAATAGGCAGATTGTGTCTGAAAAAAAGGAGAAAGAAAAGTTGGAAGATTATACTTGCATCTAACTTTCTCTTGCTATATTTTTTTGCTGAGTTTTGTCACTTGTAGTTTTACTACTTTTTCTTCTGTAAAGTAACACTATGTTTATCAAGGAAGATAAGTTAATCTATTACTATTCTTGCTTCTTGCTTTTTCTCAGATATTCCAGGTTTGGTTTGAGCACAATGCCAACGTTACTGCTCTGCCCACCGCTACTTTTGCTTGTCCTTCATTCAGAATCTTCCAATTGCTGATAGAGTATAATATAGGAATAAATGTGCCATTTATATGTCCATTTATTTCTTCAGTCATAAAAATAGTTATTTTCAAATCATACAAATTTATTTTCATGATTAACATCTTTGTTCACTAAGCTTGTTTTAATTTTGATTCCTGGTCCTTTCCCCCTAGTTGTTTTAAATTTCTTATCAATCTTTTAAAGAACATTGTCTTTGTTAACAACATATATCCAGTTGTACATTTAACTTACTCTGCTGGAATCAGCATTTTCCCCCTAAGAGTCATGTCTTTTACTGTAGTGTTAATTTTGAGTTTATTACTGTTAAAAATTACAGCCTTCTCAACAGAGCTAAAATATATTTTCATAGTATTAAACTTACAAATGTTCACATAATTTTAGTGTCATCTAATAACCATTCTACTTTATTCACCTTTCAACTGTTGTAAACTCTCAAGACAAACTGACTTGCCAGATTATAATATTGCCATATATTTATTCCAGCCTTCTACCAATTGTATATACAATATTGCTTGGTGGCAAGAAAGTTCATGTGTTTTATTTACAATGTGTTAATGTGTCAATGCACATCTATCTATCTCCCTACCTATCCTTCTATGCATAAATGCAGATTATTCAATCTTGCCTTGATGAGAAACCAATTTAGCAACTTGTTTATATTAATTTTAGTTATATTTTATTTAGACCAAACGTCATTTTTCAAACATTACGTTGATTAATTATCACACTGTTCCTCCATCTCTGGACAGCCCAAATTGATTTTTATTCCGATTTTTATTTCATTCATATCTTGGTAATTTTAGTTACTTATCTATTTTTGGGTGGTATATAAAGGCAATTTGGTGGTTCCTGGATTAAAGCTTAAAAAAAATACAACCAAATACTGGTTTTTTTTCTTCCCTTACCATCATACTTCCCTCTTCCGTCATTTCCAAACCCACTTCCTAAGAGGTACCTATATACTCGAGCATATGACAAGTTTTTTCAGCACAAAATTAGAACTCGGCTTATACTCGGGTCATACAGGTTATTTGATTCGGTGTGTGTGCACTAAATCTAATGCATGTAGTCTCCTGTCATCTTCTGACATCTGCTGGAGGTGTTGATGCTTCAGCTCAGTCCACAAGTTGCTGCTGAGCTGAAGAGGTAAATGGGTGAACCGTATGCCACTGGGGGTCTCAAACTCAATTTACCTGCAGGCCGCAGGAGGCAAAGTCGAGGTGATCCTTGAGTGCAAAGTCAGTAGTAAGCCTTGAAAATTGGGGTGTGTGACCCAAACAACTAAAACAAAACAAAACAAAAAAAGATTCCTCTAGGGCAGGGCCACAAAATGTTGTATGCATGGCCTCAGGTCGCAAGTTTGAGACCCCTAATTGATTCTGCATTTTGTATGACACCAACAACAGTGATGATGATATCTGCGAAATCAGTGATGATGACAATGTTATACCCTCACATCAGATACAGCTCAAGCTGTTTGGACATACAGATGATGATGAGGAGGAGGAGGAATGCAATTTTAAAGGTTTTTAACTTTTATTATTTAGCTTGATTACCTGTTAAGCTACAGTTTTCTGCACTTTAAAGTTTTAAAGTTATTGTTGCTAGTTTACAGTTTTTCATTAGAAATAAAAATTGAAAATCATTTAATCTACTTATCCCTCAATTACTGTAATTGTTTGGGGTATATACTTTTATTTTTGAAATTTACCAGTGGCTGTTGCATTTTCCATCTCAACTTATACTTGAGTTACCAAGTTTTCCCAGTTTTTAGGGTAAAATTAGGGGGACCAGTTTTTACTCAAGTATATACAGTGAGTATTTGGTTTAATGATATATTTTATGAAATTCTTTTGTAAATTTAGTATCTCCGTTTCCTCTATTCCTTTTTTAAAATAACATATGTGATAAATGCCTGATCTATCTTATTTATGGAAAAATCAACATGATTTGTTTTCCTGTACCTTAATTTGAAAATAGATGGTAATACTCCAAAACAAGTTGATTTAAGGTTTTTTTAATTTATCAAATGCTAAATGTTAGAAATGTTCAAGAACAAAGTTCTCAAATTAATAATTATACTCTAAAAAGCATTTAGATATGCACAACACATTTAAAATGAACACATATATCTGTAATTTATTATATGTATTTTTAAATATACAAAATAATATACGTTTTATTTCCCCAATTCACCAAGAAAAGACACTACTTTAACTAGATAAATTCTTGATATTGTTAATTGTATTTTAGTCACAATGTCTTCAAAACAGTATGACCATTAAGAGAAATGATGTGTCTTATCTAACAGATGAAATTGTTATGCATCATTGAGAACACATGAGCCATGAAGTATAATAATATTTTGTCAAAAAGGATTTAGTGAGCCTCAAAAATACAGATTGCTTAGGAGATCTCACCAATTCCTTAGTTCTGATTAATTACTATAGTTTTAAGATTGAAAAACAACCCAAGATCATTCCTTTTATGACTTTAGTTATTTTATATTCCTATTAACCTAAAGACTAGAAAATAATAAGTGCATTGGCAAAATGACCTTGCTAGTATTGAGCCTGGATCTGATAAGGTGGCAACAATGTGGATCTCTTTCTTATTTATTAATAGGTCCCTTTCAATTAACTACCGGTATATTCATTATAAATATTTTGTAAATTAAATTACTACTGAGAAAAATATACTTTTCCATCTTGTTTCTCTCATCCTCCAGCTATGATGTACTTGTTGAAATGAGAGATCTTACTGCCTTCTCTCATTCTCAACACTGATCATGAAAATAACTTAAATAAGTGGCCTAATACACTATTATTGATGTGGTATTGCAAATAATGTTGACAGTATAATGCTTTAGTATTGCAATGCAAAAAAACACTGCAGACAAGTGGCCCCAATACAACCACCAGCCCAATTTTTTCATGCATACCAATATACTTATTAATCACTCTGTGTCCTGCCTTGCTTTTCATGACTTCACAATCTTGGGCAGTTTTATTTCTATATTTTAGACATACAGAGCAAAGTTCAAAGGCACAGTGACTTGTCTCAGTAATTCTCAACTAGACCCACTATGTTCAGGGGCGATGTGATGATTTAACAGAATTGGAAACAGCCATGGGTCTCTGCACTAGCTTTCTGGGCCTTAGACTATTTTTTAAAAGTTAGATTTTGACTTGTACTAACAATTTTTGTTATCATATCTTCTTTCTTCTTTCTTTCTTCTTTCTTTCTTCTTTCTTTCTTTCTTTCTTCTTTCTTTCTTCTTTCTTTCTTTCTTTTTTCCTCCTTTCTTTTCTTTCTTTTTTCCTTTCTTCCTTCCTTCCTTCCTTCCTTCCTTCCTTTCGTTCTTTCTTTCTTTCTTCCTTCCTTTCTTCCTTTCTTCCATCCATCCTTCCTTCCTTCCTTCTTTCCTTTCTTTTTCATTCACAAATGAAGCATTTTTCTAATTAATGAAAAAAATTGAATTTTAATAAAATCTCTTCATTATGTTAAATCTTATAATTTTGAAGCAATTGTGATTCACAAAGTTTTTCATAGTTGGACTTCAGAAATACAACGAAACAGGGCCAGTTCTATCATCTCACCACTAGTGTCCACTTCACTCCACCAATGCATCCCATACCATGCCATCTGACCTCCAGTCTGCCAATATGCAAACAGCCCATTTTAAGTTCAGATTCTTAAAGTTTGGATCTCTTGATTCAATTATTGCCTTTGGTCTGGATATTTAGTTCTGTCCTTATTTTTTTAGCATCACCACCAATACTTCTACAATTTTAATAAAATTATTTAACTTATTTAATTTCTATGTTATCATTTATTTAATGGAGATGAATGTATGGATTCCTAATTGAGCACTTTCCTAGATTTCTAGAGCCTGATACTTATTTTTCATTCTTTTTCTCTATAATTCTAACAAATGTTTATCATGATTCATAATAAAAACACTGAGAATTCTCAAAAATAGTGTTCCAAATAGCATATATTTAATATATTATCACTAAAATTAATCAACATTAGGAAATTATAAAGTATTAAAGTGTTTGTTTATTAATTTTAACTTTCAGCACTATGATTTATAATGCTTTTATGGATACTGTTTTATGGACCCAATGTTATAACATCACACATATACCAGAGTGCTCACCTCATTCTTTTCATCCTATTTTCCAACCCAAGCATGCAAGGCTTGCTTGCTTGTACTATTACTTGCTGTACTATTACTTCTGTCTCTTTTTCCAATGTTTTGTAAGGAAAAAAATTTAAATACAATAGTAGATATGGGGTCCAAGTGGTGTAACACATATAACCTTTGGCAGTCATTTGAAACTACCCTCAAATAATTGAATACAATAAAACAGAAGTGATTGATGGATTCAGAAAAGCACATAGAAAGAATTTATAGAAATTAAAATTTATGCCTAAAATATATAAAATCAATGGTATCAATGTTGGCATTAAAAACAGAAGAAAATCAATTTAAGTAGGGAGAAAATTATAATGTTATTACAACAAAGTAAAAAAAAACAGGAAAATGATGACTAAAACTAGTAAGAAGAAAATGTAATGAATCTCAATGCTATTTCCTTGATATATAGTTGGAACTAATATAACTACATAATAAGACTAATAACAAAAAAACTAGGTGACAATGTAAGACCTTAACAGAAATCAGAGATAATACAGGATTTACAGATACTGAAAGGACTAGGAATGGGAACAGTTTTTGCCAGGAAGAAGGAAAAAGAGGCAAATAAATTAAGGTAGATAGAGAAAGGGAAGAAATAGGAAAACAGGGCTTCCTTTATATTGGTTATGTGGGAGAGTGGTATAGCCATAAACCCAAAGCATGGACTCAAAAACATTGAATACATAAGCTGTCAGATCAACCACAGAACTTTATGGTGTGCCTATCAAGTTAGAAGGCAGAGGGTAGGATGGAGAAGGAATGAGGGATGAAGGAGTATGGGAACAACTATCAATAAATAATCTTGTAAATCAGTGTACTTTAAATAAAAAATAATTACCTAATATGCCCATTCATCAAAATAAACTATGTTCTAAATTCTTGAAGATCAATCAAAAATATAATTTTTTTTTTTGGTTTTTGGGTCACTCCCAAAAGCACTAAGGGACCACTCCTGGCTCTACACTTAGGAATCAATCCTGGCAGGCTCGGGGGACCACATGGGATGCCAGGATTAAAACCACCGTCCTTTTGCTTGCAATGCAAACGCCTTACATCCATGCTATCTCTCGGGCCCCATGGAGTTAAAACCTTTCTATAAAATAGGGTTGGAGAGATAATATAGCGTTTAAGGTATTTACCCTTCATTAGTTTAGCCCCAGATCAATTCCTAGCATCACATATAAACTTTTTTGAGCACTCTCTGGGTACAGAATACCATTGTTTGTGGCCTCAATACCTTCCACCAAAAAATAAAATAAAATAAATTCCTAATGAAAAAGCATGACAAAGTGGGGCCGGTGCAGTGTCACTAGAGATAAGGTGTCTGCTTTGCAATCACTAGCCTAGGACGGACTACCGTTCAATCCCTGGTGTCTCATTTGGTCACCCAAGCTAGGAACGACCTGAGTACATAGCCAGGAGTAACCCCTGAGCGTCACTGGGTGTGGCCCCAAAAGTAAAACAAACAAAAAAATATGACAAATAAGTATTGTCAATTCTTACATCTTATATATTTAGATATTCATTTTAGTTATGGACATTTCTTTTATTTTTGTATTTTGGTGATAATTCATAGCATTTTTAACATTTTAAACAGTAGGCATAATTGTGTAGAACAAATTTAAAGGTTCATTAAAATGACATCAAAATGTAAGTATGCATCCAATATATAAAAGTGAGTATATTTTAATGTAGGGCTAAATGTTATTTCACATAGAATGAGATAGACAAGTACTTATATTCTCTTTTGCAATTTCTCACACTTTACTCACAATAGCATCAAAAATCAATTTTAACAAAGACACTTCTCTATAATACTGACTCAAGTTGTCATATTAAATTATTCTCTGTTCAACCTCATCTTTGTAATTTGCAAATATATACACATGTCAGTGAAAAATGTGTGATTTACATATTTGTACATTCTTAGTTTTCCAGTTCATTAACAATTTTATTATACAATTTTCTAAAGCAATTTTTGCTAGCTAATAAATTATCTTTATATTTTGACATTTACATATAGAGAGAACATGTACAGGCAATATAAATTGTAGTATCATATTGAAAATTTTTGAAAAGAAATAGAATAAACTTTTTTTTTTGTTTTTGTTTTTGGGTCTCACCCGGCAGTGCTCAGGGGTTACTCCTGGCTCCATGCTCAGAAATTGCTCCTGGCAGGCACGGGGGACCATATGGGGCACCGGAATTGGAACCGATGACCTTTTGCATGAAAGGCAAACGCCTTACCTCCATGCTATCTCCCGGGCCCCGAAATAGAATAAAATTTTTAAAATTGTGTTTAACACCCTCAATATTATATATAACATATTATGTATATATGCATAACATATAAAATTTATATCATGTTTATATATTATATTCATATACATATGTATATATGCATATTTATATATTTTTTATGTGTACACCTGAAAGTTTTTCTAATATTATTCTATAGCCAACTCTGCTCAGGACTTATTTTTACTGGCTCTTTGCTCAGGAGCATTCCTGAGAGTGTTTGGAGAACCATATGTGGTTCCAGCGATTAAATCCAAGGTATACAAGAATTACCTTACCAACTACACTATATCTTTCTCAGCACCTTTTTCATTATACTCTGAAAGATCAAACGTGGCATATATATGCAATTACATTCGTGAAATACATTAGTGAATTATTAATGTTTATTATATTGAAGTTTTATTAGCTTATAATATTCTATACATCAATTTATGTAAATTTTGCTATTTAAATTTCTATATCTTAGTTTATTTGCCATATATCTGAGATAAATATTCTTAAATCTGTTGCCTAGGCTGAGACCAAATTTATTACAGATAGATATATAAAGGATTACTTTTTATACTTAGCACTAGGAGCTTGCAAGCACTGAGTAAAATAAAATAAAACAGACAATATAATGTTTTTCAGACAACCCTGGTATTATATATATATCATTACATATACTATATAATATATTATTATATCATTATATACTATATAATGAATTCTATTTCTTGTATTTTCTCAATTTAATTGGATATTTAGTATCAAATTTATATGATAAAATGAAGAAAATAAATTCTTCAAAAATTCTAATATTGGGCTAATATAAAATACTTTTTAAAAAGAATTCTGCATTCTTGGGAATGGAACAACAGGTAGGGTGACTGCATTGTGTGCAGCCAACCTGGATTTGGTCCCAGAATTACACATTGTCCCTCAACTCCACAAAGAGTGATTCCTGAGCACAGAGTTAGGAGTAAGCCCTGAACAGCATCAGGTGTATTCCACAAATAATCAAACAAACAAATATATATATATATAAATGTTTATGGCAATGTTGAACATATGAAATGATCAGAAATAGTATTAGATTTAGATTAATTATTCTGATATTAGCAATATAATTTTATTTTGTCAGTCTAATAAATTAAATTTATTTAGATTTAATTAGATTATGCTAAGGTCTTTCTCCTTAGTTAGGAATTATTCCTTGTGATACTCAGGGGCCATATGGGGTGCCATAGATTGAAGTCAAGTTTGCCATGTGCAGGACATTTGCTCTACTTGCTGTATTATACCCATGAACCTACAACTATGAGGTAGCATCTCAAACCACAGAGACTGGCACACATAAGAACAATCAGTACTGGTAGGACTGTGAAGAGAAAGGAACTCTCATTCACTGCTGATGGGAATGCTGTCTAGTCCAGCCTTTATGGAAAAATGTGGAGATTCCTCAAAAAACTGGATATTAAGCTCCCATATGATCCAGCTATACCCCTCATAGGAATATACACTAAGAATACAAAAATACATTTCAAAAGTTCCTTCCTCACAGCTATATTCATTGCAGCACTATTTACAATAGTCAGACTCTGGAAATAACCAAGATGCTCTTAGTTAAAGAAACTGTGGTACATATACACAACAGAATATTATGCATCCGTCAGAAAGAGATGAAGTCATGAAATTTTCCTATACATGGATGTACATGGAATCTATTATTCTGAGTGAAATAAGTCAGAAGACAAAAGAATGATACAGAATTGTCTCACTCATCTATGGGTTCTAAGAACAATAAAAGACATTATTGTAACAATGCCTAGAGACAATACAGATGAGAGCTGGAAGGACTGGATCATGATGAAGCTCACTAAAAAGACTAGTGAGTTCACTTAGAGAAATAACTACACTGACAAACTATGATGACAATGTTAATGAGTGAGATAAGTAAAATGTCTGTCTGGAATACAGGCAAAGGGGTGGGGTGATTTGGGACACTGTGATGGGAATGTTGCAATGGTAGATGGGGTGTTCTTTTTTTTACTGAAACCCAACTATAATCATGTTTGTAATCAAGGTGCTTAAATAAAGATAATATTAAAAAATAAAATTATAGTAGTATAAACAAAATACATTCAATAAAAATTATTTTATATGTATAATAAAAACTGCTGAACTAAAAATAGTACAATTAAAATTAGCTTAAATGAAAGAAAAAAGGAAAGAGAAATAAATTAATAAAATAATATAAAATACATTAGTCTTATATGGAAATAAAAACAATAAATTACATAAAATGAATCTAAAATATTAATTATAGGATTAACGATAAATTACAGCAGGTAAGGCACTTGA
>PVKC010029426.1:0-15135 GCA_004027635.1 Crocidura indochinensis
CTTTCCTTTCCTTTCCTTTCCTTTCCTTTCCTTTCCTTTCCTTTCCTTTCCTTTCCTTTCCTTATTTATTTGACTCTCAGGGATTATGCCTGGCTATGTGCTTAGAAATTACTCCTAGCTTGGGGGACCATTTAGGATGTGGGGGATCCAACTGCATGCAAGGCAAATGCCCTACCACTGCACCACTGCTTTGGCCTCGGATTTATTATCAATTTCTAAAGAAAAACTCTTCCTATAAATTAGTTATTTTTAATAATTTTATTGTGTTCAATGTGAATTACAAGTCTTTCACAGTCATATGTAAGGTACATAGTGACAATGAAATAGGACTATTCCCACCACCAGTGTTGTCCTCCTTCCACCCTTGTTACCACCCCTTTTGCCCCCTGAACTGCTAGTGTAATATGTTCCCTTTGTGTATAGCTTGATGAGGATTGGATTATCTTGATTCTGTTGTCATTGACTTTGAGTTTGTGTAAATTAGTAATTTTGTTTAAATTAGTAGTTTGTGTAAATTAGTTTGTGTAAATTAGCACCATATGAGGTTCTGGGGACTGAACCTAGGTCAGCCAGGTACAAGACAAGCACCCAATACCCAATGTTCTGTCTCTCCAGTCCCATTATTGCTATCTTGACAGATCAGAATAAAGTTAAAAAAAGATTTTAGTAATAGAACTGAGGTGGTGGGAGTAGGAAGTTGAACATGGGTGGAATTTGGCCCAATGGATGATAGTAGAAGGGGATTGGTATCTATTTGACAGTTATGGTGTAGTCATAGATGTTTTGAAAGGTGTGAAATTGTACCCCTAAACATATTTAATCTTGTAAACCAATATAAAGATATTATTTCTTTTAAAAATAATTTATAAAGAATAAATTTTAACATGCTGTCATGACATTTTTATTTGTACTGCACAGTGGAGCAAATTAGAAAATGTTTGCTAACCACAAAAATAGTCCTATGTTTTGTATTAAAAAGCAGCTATGGAGAAAACTTTTGCTGTTTACAATGGAATTCATTTCTTTGTAATTAAGAATACTTAATAGGTTTAAATGTTTCCTAGAAGTTGTTCAACAACTCATAAGGCAAATATCTTCTTTGATATAAAAAAGATTTTTCTGATAATGGTTAAGTGATAAATAATAAAAGAAAAAATATTTTGCTCAATTTCTAGGTGTACATACTTGTTACTTACCCACAGCATTTTCTACTTCTGTCCCTTTTGACTAGTTACTATCTCAGTAACAAAACAACAGGAAATTTGAATTATTACACACATGAAATTTTATTACTGAGTATATGTTTACATACACTCATGCCTATGTGTGTGCACACACAAACACCTCTCAAGGGTTTTATTAGATGTAAATTAATAAAGTAAGTTTGGGCTAGAGGATTGCAGTTTTAGGGAGATTTATTCCTATTGTTTCAAATTCCCAAAATTGACATTTTTTCTAAGTACTCTTCTCATGGGCATAGATAGTTTGTTACTTTATGTTTTTTTTTATATTATACATCCATTTGCAAAATTCACTTCTCTGAAAGATTTCACTCATTCAGAATAGACTAGAAGACTTGAGATTAAAGAATAATTAATTTAGTTTTATAATTCTTGGAGCAGGAAAACCCACATATCTAAACACCATGCTATTTTCTAGAGTGTCCCCTAAACTTTCCTCTAAAGTCCATTTTGGTCAGTGTACCTTCAGTGACTTTAGTTTTGTGGGTTTATAAGCTGAAATTAAACAAAGACACATAGTTGAAGGCATTTGCATGTGGGAGTGTCATAGAATGAGCTAGATAAGAAAAAAAACAACCACTCATGACTCATGGCAATGTCAGAAAGAAATACATGTAAAAATAAGTGTAAAAATGCATAAAAGCTTATTTCACAGTTCAATAGACCCTCCCAAAACATTTCTGTAGCAACAGCTCTGTTGATTGCAAGTTCAGAAAAGCAGATAAACTTAAATTCAATATAGTTGATTATGATGACTGAGTGGGAGGCTGGAGATTTGTCTCTGTGGTAGAGCACTTGCTGTGTATATGACAAGGCCTGAAAGTCCCAACACCCTAAGAAACAGGACAGAAGCAAATAAAAAAGAAGATAGAGTGGTAGTAATTTGGAAATCAGAAGCATGACTCGAATTATTTCAGGTAGCAAAAATTATGGTCCCATCTGGGACCGAAGTCTTCTCTGGCTCAGTCATATGAATAAAATGGCCCTTTGTTACCATGACAATAATGGAGGAAGTCACTGATTACATAAGCAGTTGTCTTTGATGGAGCCAAGATTACTTCCATCCAATGTTCACATTGTTTAGTCCTGTTTAACAGATAAAATGAAATGAAGGTCAAGGAAAAATGTCTCCTCAACTTTTGTGGATTGCCTAGAAGAGCTGCTGGGTGGAGGTGAGGAAGAGAGAATTGGGGTATTTGAGATAAATGACTTGGAGCCTTGTTGGTTAGGAAGAAGTGAAGATGCAGGCAGGTAACAGGAAGTTATTATGGCATCCTGGTAACTCTTTGTTAAGACCAGGATTTCTGTTACTGACTCATGGTAACAGACTCATGGTAACTCATGGTTTCATATGGGTTATATTGAGTAGGGGACACCCAGTTTAAGCCTGAGACCCAAGAAGTGCCAATGGGAGCTCTACAGTTGGGCAATTCTATTTGTTTGCTAGAGGTGCTCACTGTCATATCACTGTTACATTGCTCAGTCTTCTTATCCTTCTCTCTGTCCTGTTTTCAACTGGAGATTTGATTTGTACATAGTACTAACATTACTTTGTTAACTATCCCTTCCATTTGCCAACCCTTCATTTTGCAAGGATGCTTGGACACAATGCTGGGCACAATGTGTGTGTGTGTGTGGGGGGTTGTGAAGTGGAAAGACAATATTTGAAGAAACAACTGTGGGAAAGCTGGCAATAAGAATGGTGGTGTTGCTACTTGTATACTTGCTGTGAAGACCGGCTCACCAGGTTGTTTCTAATGATGAGTGGGATGAAGAATTTCTCATGGGTAACTGCAAGCATCTCTTTACTCTCTAGATCTAAAGAAAAGCTGCAGCTTGTACCTGAAGCCTGCTGTTGCAGATTTGTGGCAGAGGAAGATATTTTCCAGTCTTTAACTGCTGGGATAAATAAAGATGTGTGATTGTCTCCTTCTTTGTTTAGACCCTGGATCTCAAGCCTCACCAAAAGATAATAGGGAACTAATGCTGCTGAACAAAGCTGATTGCCATCAAAGGCTAGTCAGAACCTGTGGTTTTAATAGAACTTCTTAAATCGTTTGCAGCAGAGACTAAAGCAGTCTTCACAGAGGTACTGAACCAGAGTGTCTGATGTTGGTCTGGGACTGCAATGTGAGTTGGTTTTCATAGTGCAAGATTGTCTCTTTGTAGGTGACTTAACACTTTCATGCATATTATAAAAATAATTTTCTATGAAACAAATGGAGGCTGCCCATTTGAGGTCTGCCACTGGAGCCGAAATTAGATTTTTTGGTGGTGAGTAGAAAAGGAAGAGAACATAGATGATTTTATCTAGCTCCCCAAGACTCAAAGGGTAAGAGTTAGATGTTCAATGGGGAAATTATTATGTCTTTTTCTTGAAAATCTGTTCTGATAGGCAGATGTGTTGGAAAAAGACACAGACAGTAATTCAAATAAAACTGAGAAGTCATTGAGAGATGCTGTTAACCTTTGCCCACAATTTAGAATGTTATATGTGTTCCTTGTAGCCTAAATTATGAGTGATCAATAATACCTGCTACATAATTCTGTGTAATATAAAATAAACTTTACTATATCTTTTCAGTGCTTCTTTTCCTAGTCTTCATTTAAAATTTGAAGCTTAATAATTTAATGATTCTTAATGTTTATAAACAATAAGTTTATATGTGAGTAAAAACTTTTAAATGTTATACTGGAGATAGATAAAAATGAATTCCAGAGATGGAGCGGTGGTGCAAGCGGTAAGGCATTTGCTTTGCACACACTGACCTAGGATGGACTACTGTTCAATCCCCCAGTGTCCCATATGGTCCCCAAGCCAAGAGCGATTTATGAGCACATAGCCAGGAATAACCTCTGAGCATCACCTGGTGTGGCCCAAAAAAAAAAAACCATAAAAAAATGAATACCCTGTTGATAAATGTAGGAAGAAAGATGATTTCTCAGATATACAGGGAAGGATTATGCAACACAATTAAAATTACTAGCATATACTAGTTTGTCTTTTTATGCATTAACTGTCTTTACCAATTTATCCTGGTTTGCTCAGGATTTTCTCAGTTGTTATATGAAGGTTTCACATCTTTTTGCTAGGAAAACTGGGATAATTTGTCACTTGCAGTATAGTGTTTATTTAATTAAAGAAAAAATATGAAAAAGGAAAAGAAAGGTGAACTAATTTTAGAAATCCTTCTCTCAACTTGCACATGATAACTGTAAGAATCTCTCATGGTTTTTGTATATAGAAGGTCAAAGAGGAACTCTAAGTCCCCTCTATGGAATCATTTGTATCATGTAATGGATATTGGAAACCTGAGGTGGATTGGTAAAAAGTGGGAAAAAGGTGACTGCAAACAGAACTCAGTGGTGGGACCCAGATCCATGGATCAATGACTAGTGATTAATGCTAGTGATTAATGTCTTATATTTTTGAATACTGATACAACAGATTGCAAAGTAATCAAAGGCCACTTCATTGTTTGTTTCACTCAGTATGTCTTAGCACAAAATCATTATCTCAAGTGCCAAGTAATTGGCATTCATCAAGAGAGCGTGTGACTCTTTAGTTTGGAGACCTGGTCTTCTTAACCATTATGACTTTGGCAGTCTCATAAAGACTCCTCAGAATAATGCTTTTCAAGGTTTAGGATAAAATACATAAAACTGGAACAAATGTGAAACATATTGTGTTTTAGTTCTGTCAACAAACACTTTAGCTCCCTACCCTGAAATCATCTACGGTTGTTCTTGGGACTGCCATAACAAAGTCCCTTAGACTGAGTGACTTAGACACTATAGCTTTTGTTTGTCTCCTTACAATTCAGGCCACTTGGAAGTGAAAGATCAGTGCTTGGGCAGATTCTTCTGTTGTTGCGAACCCTTTGTCTGTTGAAAGCATGCTCAACAGGCTTAGAGAGAGTTTAGAGTGATTTGTCTTCATAGTCTTCATTTTGCATCCTTGCTTGGCAAAAAAGGAAAAAGCTTGTGTGGGACCCCCCTTTTCCAAGGGCACTAATCCCATTCAAAAGGGCCCCCCACTCCTGGCCTGTCTTCTGAAGGCCTCACTTCCCACTACCATCACACTGAAAGTTAGGATTAAAGGTAGAGAAAAGGCCTTTACTTTCCATTCCTGTCTTTAGTCTATTTTCTTTTATGAGAGTAAAAATCCTGATATGCTTTTGTATAAATCCCAGGAGAGATTTTAGTTTTCACTACATGCTTAGGGATGAACATGAAGGAGAATATCAGATAAAGATAAAATTTTTCTCTGGAATTAACTTTTTTTTTGACTTGAGCTAAAACATGTCACCTCCATGTGAGCCTTTATCCACCCCTAGGAATGGTTTTCCCACTATTTAACATTACCCAAATTGGCCTTCAACTGGGATTAGAACTGGGATATAGTAGTGGATGTTCCCTTCTATTGCCCTTGGTATGCCAAGTAATTAGTTTATTATGTATATTGTATTACCCTAATGGGGAAGCATGCTGTAAAGAGAGAATTTTGTCTACAGTATCCAATTATTTAGTCAGTGTAATTATCAGTGTGGGAAGTAGCCTTGTTACTGAAATTTTACAGGGTACAGATCCATTCAGTGGGTAACTGCCTGCCCTGCTGGTAGTTCTATTGTTAAATTAGTTAGTGCACTGAAGGTACTAAAACTGGAAAAATACATCTAGGTTACCTTCAGCTTGCTATTGTATATAGATGTAACACAATAATCTTTTTTTTAAATTATATTTCCCTTCTTTATTGCTGTGTCTGTTTAGGAATAAAATGGGACAATATTACACACACACTCAAGTGCTATATGATACCAAGTCCTGCACCTGTTTTTCTGATAAATATAATATATAAGAGCATATAATACATATGAAACTATCAGAGTAATATTATTCTCATTATAAATATTACAGAATAAACAAGATTAATAAAAGCAGAATTCATATTTGAAGGAATTTTAAATGATACTCATATCCAAGAATTGTAAATTTTCAAAAAAATTTTTTAAGTTTACATTATAAATAAATTTTAAACAGATGGACTTGATTGGTATAGCATGTATGTAGTTTATATTTTGCATAACCAACTCTAGTTAAAATTCCCAGCAATACATAAGTTCCCAAAGTATTGTCAAGGTTCTCTCCAGAGCAGAGATGGAATAGCCCTGAAGCATTTCTTCTTTTTTTTTTTAATGTTTTTTATTTTAATTATGAGAACAAAGATGCAAAGAAAGAGGACAAGATAGGGTTACAGTGGAAGGAAAGTCACTCATAGCATAATTCTCAGAAGTCCCCTTGCTGATATGTTAACTTTGAATTTTCGGCCAACGAACATTAAGATAAATAAAACAGAATCCATGTACAATTACTTGAAAAAACAATTACAATTGTTTTTCAAGACCCCAAATTATAATATTATAATTGTAATATTATATAATTATCTACATTATAATGCTTCTTAATAGTACACCAGGCTATCTATAGCCACAAAACTTATGTAACTCCTTAAACATTAGAGGCATACTATTTTTTAACATTTCCATGTACATGCATATTAGTTTAAGTTAACCTCAAAAATTTAAGTGGGTTTTTTGTAAGGATTAGAGTCAAAGGAGCTCAGTAAAAAATGGTGTTAGAGTGGCAATTGTTGTTTGCATAGGCCCACCAAAATATGAGGGGCATGGAAAGAAATAACCTTGACCTAAATACATAGAGACCCTAACCCTGAAGTTTCCTGGCATAAGACCAACTCTAGGTTCCAGGCAAGCTAGATAGTCCAATCCAATACATTATAGTGCCAACACACTTTTATTTTTTACAGTCTCTGTTGTTGTTGTCATGTTTCTGTATCAAAGATCCTTGAATCTGCATATGCTGTATTGAAGTTAGGATGTGGAGCATCCTCCTGCCTCACCTCGTAATTAAAGGGCTATGCATGAAGCCCTATCCTGTAAGCAGGTCCTTGTTGTTGTTAATCTTCTCAGTGTTAAGGGAAGACTCTTCTGAGCAGTTCGATGTCTGAGCAGTGGTAGGATCTTCCGTGATAGAGGATTGCTTCCTGGTGATGTTATAGAGAACTTGGATGTTACGTAGATGGCTTCCATGGTTCAGAGTGGAATGGATAATGACCTTTCTTCTGGGGCCTGTGCCAGGTCATTATGTCAGTGTTCAGGGTATAAGATCCCATTACACTACATGATTTGTGTGTTCCAATCTCTATTAAATAAGATCTTATTTGTATGTATAGTATTTTCCCATTTTAATGTGCCTATGCAAAAAAGGAACAATGCCACGTGGTGTTATTGGCAAACATGGGGAGCACATGAACAAGTCCAACCAACTCAATGACATGGTTCAATCAAAAGCATTAACTGGGGGACTCTATCACCAGAATTGCTCATAGAACAACTCATAGAGAAGGAAAAAAGTGGTTAGAACCATCTCTGTCTAGAGAATATTTAGTAAGATTTACAGATGTCAAAGAAAAAACACATAGAATATTTGAAAGAAATTCGTGTTCATTGTATGTCTTTTGAAATAGTTCGGGGTTTGTTAAACACAATGCATGGTATTGGTCTATGATTAGGATTGTGAAGGACTGAAGTTAAAAAGAGTAATGTGGGCAGTGGCGTTTAGGAGGGTAAGAGTAAAGGAGTAAAAAATAAGCTTTATAGGAAAATGGGAAGGGGCAGAATAAAAATAGACATTCTGGATAAACAAATAATAACATAAGGATTGGGAATATTCTTAATATAAGCAGTACGTGCGGGGGCGTTAGCCCCCAGGCGGTTTCCACCCCAGAAGGCCTGTAGGCCGGGGGCCGAAGAGGGGACAGCTAGGAGCCTATCAAGGCCCCCAGTGCACCCAAGTTAGAGAGCAGGCTGTCCACATGGGTATACCCAGCCTCCAACTCAAGACAGGATAGATAGAGAACCAGAAGACAGGATAAGCCCGGCCCACACCCTACGCCCTTACCACCCGAGAGCTTGTGGAAGGGCAGGGAAAACTTGGGACCCCATCCAGGAGGGGACAGCCCCCCGACACCCACCTGGTCTGGCCCCCTGGGCTGCCACCCCAGAAGGCCTGGAGGCCAAGGCCGAAGAGGGGACAGCTAGGAGCCTATCAAGGCCCCTGCGCACCCAAGTTAGAGAGCAGGCTGTCCGCATGGGTAGACCCAACCTGCAACTCAAGACAGGATAGATAGAGAGAGATACTTGCTTTTATGCCCCAGAATCAGGTACCACCCAATGGTGGAAGCAGAATCAGGTACCACCCTAGGGTGGGGGCAGAATGCCAGGTCACACCCTAGGGTAGGGCACAATCATAGATCAGGGTAGGGTCAGTAACATAATAATCCCATGAAATGTTTACATACACAACATTGTTAATTTGCATTTTATTTGATTTGTTTGGTTTTGGACCACACCCAATGATGCTTAGGGGTTACTCCTGGCTTTGTACTTAGAATTCACTCCTGTGGACTTGGGAAACCATATTGGATGTTAGGAACTAAAACTCAGGTCGTCCACTTGCAAGGCAAACAACCAGCCTGTTCTTGGACCCCAGAAACCTTGTTTAAAGATGCCAAATAGGGACTGAGTGATAGCATAGTGGTAGGGTTTTTGCCTTGTGTGTGGCTGAACCAGGATGGACCTAGGTTTGATCTCCATTATCCTATATGGTCCACCAAGATTGCCAGGAGCTATTTCTGAGTTCAGAGTCAGTGATGAGTAACCCCTGAAAACACTTCCAGGTGTAACCCAAAATAAACAACAACAAAAATAAAATAAAAAAAGAAAAATGTTGTTTTAAAAAAGATGGCAAACATTTGCATCCAATGTTTGAACCCATTCCTTCTTATTTTAAAACTCTAGTATTTTAAGAGGGTGTTAGGATCACACTCAGTAGTACTCAGGGAGTATCCTGGGTTTGTGCTTAAGAGCACTACCTCTAGCTAGTGATGCTTAGGAACCATATATGGGTGTCAGGGATTAAACTGGGATTGATTGCATGCAAGGCAAGCACTTTAACCCTTTTGCTATCTCTCCAGCCTCATAGTCTTATCTCCTATACAATACTAGTACAATAAATTGCTTAAAAATTTAATCTCAAGGGTTGGAGAGATAGCATGGAAGTAAGGCACTCGCCTTGCATCCAGAAGGTTGGTGGTTCAAATCCCAGCATCCTGTATGGTCTCTTGAGCCTGCCAGAAGATATTTCTGAGCATAGAGACAGAAGTAACCCCTGAGCGCTGTCGTGTGTTATCCCCCCCCAAAATTAATCTCAGTCTTACAGAACATATTAGTTAAGTGGATTATTGTTACTCAACTAGATAGTCAACTATTTTTTTCTAGAGATATTTGAAAAAAGCCATAGAAATATATTCTAAAGCCTTTCATCTTAGAACATAATGATAACAATGCTATCCACCAGTGATGCCAGTGATCTAAGACAAGTTTACTCAGCCATAAAAGAATTGCAATGATACTTTTAAAGGTTGTTGTGATGAATAGAATGACACCTAACACATTTATCCAGCACACACTCAATATTTATGTAATTATTTTCAGAAAATACCTTAAAAATGAGATTTTATTCTACAAGCAAACTCTAAATCATCAGTGAGAAAAGATAGTCATATGATGAAAATGATTAAGGCAAACATTCATTTTTTGAGTAAAATTAGAATATATATATATTTGTAGCATAGGTCTATTCAACTATAAAATATTCATTAAAATATAGTTTCAGAATTGTGGATATGATGATAATTTTTGAAGTCACAAAATAATTCTTTGCTGAGAGTTCATAAAATGATACATTTTGAAGTTGTAATTTGCTTGAATGAATCCATAATGTGATACAATTGACAAGTTTTATAAAGTAAATTACATCAAGTGAGATGAAAGTTAAAACGATTATTCCAAGTCATCAAAGCCTAGTACTTTCATTATTGTATTAAGATTATGAGAAACTTTATGATATTAATTGCTTCACACATTTCTTTTATCCATAAAGTTCCAGATTAGTTTGTTTACCAGAAAAAATTCTGAAGCAAATCATTTTTGAATAAAACTTTTCCTGAAGCCAAAGTATTCTCTTGGAAGTAATGAACATATAATATGTTTCTTAAGCCAGGGTAACACACATGAAAATATTCAAGTTTGTTCATGTACTTTTTGTTATTCACTAATTCGACTTTATTTATATTATTTTTACTCATAAAGATCTTACCATAGCTATTTCCATTGTGATTATGTTTCCAATCTCAATTCTCACGGATAATTTAAATTTGAGTTTCCCAAGGTTATCCTATAAATGCATGTTTAAAAAATCCTTGGTCTCTTGGCAAATTAACTTTAACACATCACCTCCTGCATTTCATTACATGGATTAAGCTTGAAAAATGGAGAACAGCTGGTCTTTGCTTCTCAACGACATCCTCCCCTACTCTTCTCCAGGCAAAATGATCCCAATTCCCTTAGCCTCTCATACCACATCTCATTTTCTTACATTTAAATCACTCTGCTGATCACCATGGCCCACCTCAAATTTCCTCACCTCTCTGTTATATGAAGCAGTCATAATTTATTAACCAGTTTTCACTCAGTAATGAAGCAGCTGCCACTCACTGCCCCTCCACCCCCATGTACAAGAACAAGCTCATACAGAAGACCTGAGGTATGGAAATAATAATTTTCAGCTAATCTTTGTATTCCCATCCTTCAGACTGAGGGTGGATGCGGCACATACAATGTGCCAAGCCAGTCCCTTCTTTACCAGCCATGAACTGCTCTCCACTATGTTCTAATTCTGCTGGGATATAGGCTGAGCAAAGCAGACATGTACCCTAGTACTGCTATGCTAGTTGGAGAGATAAATAACAATAAACATGAACTGTAATTATGAAGAAAAAGAGAAAGCATTAGTGCTGCGAAGAAAAATAGAGCAGAGAAAAGGCAGTGTAGGTCGAGGGCATGAGAGGTAAGAAAAAGGGTGATTTTTTTCCCTTCACTAAGGAGAAAAATGTCTATATCTGTAATAATATAATAATAAGCCTGATAAAAGCTAATGTTGTTTGAGTGTTGATGAGGTCTTCATGCAGTGATTCGATTGCATGAGCTCCTTGGAACCTCACAAAGATTTTACCAAGCAGACACAATTACTAGTTCTGTTCCCAGTGCAGAGAAAGAGGCTTTATAAAGTTATCCAGAGACTCAGTAGCCAAGACTGGAAGGAAAATCAGGTCTTTTATGAGTCTAGAGGTAATTTCTCAACCCCCACATGGTGCTGATGGGCTAAGAGTAGGAAAGGATATTCTCTGCTTTTTTCTTTAGTTCTGAGAAACAATAATCATTAAAACTAAAGCTTTTCCCTCGGAAGATAATCTTCACTCTTCCCAGAAGGTGAATTCATAGCTGTCTTTTATGACTCAAGCATTTCCTTGGGGATCTCACCCCATCATCAACTCTATGCAGCTTTATAGAATGTTCCTCCAAACTCCAATAGTACCCTCCCTGAGATTATTAAACACCATTTCTTTTTTGCAGTGTGAGACCAATCCAATGCCTTTAAAAGAATGGTCTCAATTGTTATGGGCAATTTGCCTGGCTGCTGAGCTTGTTCATCTTGGCTGCTTCAGGAACCAATATGGAATGACCTACCCGGTACAAGCAGGATCAGAAGCAAAGGGCTCAATAGCTTGAGTTAAATCTTTTGTCTCCTTGAGTCATGTGAGTCCTAGGATGCTAGAAAATTGAAAAGGGGAAAATAAAAGTCCAGTTAAAAACCACACATGCTTTTATGACTGGGATGTCTCTTTCTTGATACAATGGATAATACAATTTTTCAGAGATGGGAGATTCTCCATTTAGGACTTAGCTTTAGCTATAGGACTTTCCTGCTGATCTTTCTATTGTTTATACAAAGCTTGTGTAAAGATTGTTCAAAACAATCTTCAGCATTATACTGTCAACATTATCCCATCAACCATGAAGGCCTGTATTGAACATAGGAATGAGGTTGGTATAGTGGGAATCTTCCATGATACCACTAAACAACAGAACAGATAAGGTTGATGTAGTGAAACAATACTAGCTCCTGAGTGTGGGGCGGGGGTTGCCCTTTAGTATTGAAGTAAAA
The DNA here is from genome assembly GCA_004027635.1 of Crocidura indochinensis. Taxonomy (NCBI): domain Eukaryota; kingdom Metazoa; phylum Chordata; class Mammalia; order Eulipotyphla; family Soricidae; genus Crocidura; species Crocidura indochinensis. The sequence goes on from PVKC010029426.1 coordinate 12,387, forward strand.
TTAGCATATGTTTATGACATTAGATTCATTTTATCAGTATGGGTAGATAGTTTGGCATTCCCTGATATCCATGTAAAAAGTATGGGTATTAAAGAACTCAATGATCTGATCCATCAATGATTTTGTTCTTTAATGAGACATGGATTATGCGTCTTGCTATGTCTATGATGCTGGTCCTTAAAGGTGCCTTTGCAACTCTGTAGTTTGTTCTAGGCTTTTGGTGCCCACTGGTCTTTGTCCCTTTGGTTCCCTTGGTTATCTTGCTATATGCTGCTTTCAATCTGACTTCAAGGGACAGGCGATGAGTCAGGCTGCATCCACCTGGGCTTGAGTATAGGGTCAAAGAAGGAGTCCTCCATGTTCCTCCATAAATGTGAGTGCTTTCAACACTCATAGCCAGTTCCATGACCTTCATGGTGGCAACTCATGTAGATAATTTTGAATGACTAGTTGGACTGAAGTATATTATTAAGCACCCTTGACCTTCCCTTCAGTTTCCACAGTGATAATGTCATAGCCAGCCACTCTGTTGATCTTGACCTTCCCATTTCAGGCTCTTGACCACTTACTTGGCTCTTTGACCTCTACCTTTTTTTTTTCATATTCCTGCTTCTGTAATCTTCACTTTTCTTCCATTTACCCCAATTTATTTCCATCTCCTTGAGACCTCACCACCATCCACAGATTCTCCAATCCACTCACTCCACACCAGGGCTTCTCAGGAAGGAAAGTGAATGCTTCTCTTCCCAGAGAGGTCTGTCAGCAAAAACTCAACCCTCTGCTTCATGTTCTGTTCTTCTTCACAGTATTCATAACTCTGAAGCTTTGAATTTATACACTGGGCTTGACTTGCTTGGGCTTGACTTTTGTAAGTTTTCAATATTCTGCTTTCTTTCTGTAGGAGACAGTCAGGCTCATTATGTTGAAATAATGTTTGCTGCTTAAAAGTTCTCACATAGAACCTTGAGCTCTTCAGAGGAAAGATACCGTATAAATCCAATAAAGAATGAATACATAAATAGTAAGAGACTGGTCAACGTTGAGTCTGGAGAGATTTTTTTGTTACTGTGTAAGACATCCTATAAATAACCATTTTTCAAAAGTCTTATTAAAAAAAGGAGATTACCAGATATTTTCCTTTTCTCCAGGGAATAAAAGAAGAATAAACGAGTTAGAATTGTAGTGAAAGGAATTTGGGCTCTATAGTTTGTTTTTACAAGGTTATTACATTGAGGCAATTCTGGTCAGTGTGTGAGGATCATTAAAAATGGACTGATGAGCCAATTACCCCGCAAATGATGTTAATCCTTCTTTTCACATGCTGATCTCCACACAGTGGGGATTTTTGTCATGTGCTGGGTGCTTCTGTGAACTACGAAAAGACAACTATGCTAAATTCCATTTCTTCCTTAACAAGAGTTGAATTGGTATTGTGTTGCAAGCATAGGGCGCCTGAGAAAAAGTCCCAGCCACCCAGCATTTCAAGCCTGGTTTAACTTTCTGAGTTTGGACAATAAATTAATTTGCCCTCTTAGAATAAAAGTGTTTGTCCTCTCAGAACAAATTCCCTCATCTTTTTTTTTTAAATAAAAATCTTTATTTAAGCACCATAATTACAAGCATGATTGAAGTTGGGTTTCAGTCAAAAACAGAACACTCCCCCACCCCTTCATCAGTGCCACATTCCCACCACCAATGCCCCCTCCCTCCTCATCTTGAATTTGAAGATGGCATTGCCATCTGTTAAGATGATTCACTTTGGTACATACACTGAAGGTTCACTCAAATGATCAGGAAGTTTGGGCTTCCAATCAGCTTCTAGGTACTGACCATGAAGGCACCCCCTGATTGCTTTGCTGATCATGCTCTCCTCTTTATTGTCCAGTGTCCAGACCTGTTAGCTCTGTTTCCCTGGAATTGCATATCACACCTGCATTTTCCCTCATTCATTTTTTTCCCTGTTGATGGGTCAAAGACCATTGGGGTCTCACCCTACCATTTTGTTCTTTTGCAGTCTATCCAGGTGGTATAATCTCTGTGATCTTCTTTCTGTCTTCATCTTTTATCATCTGAAGTCTATATGGAACATTCTTTCCAAATGCAATAACAATAACATTTTTCCTATTGCTTCTATTTGTAGTTAATGTAGTAACCTAAAGTTTCCCTGTCACAGTATGAGACTGTAGAGATGATTAGTATTTGAGAAGAACATATTTGACCATAAATACTCAAACTTGTTTGATGATCACTTTTATTTATTTTATACATTTGCTTTCATTCTCTACTTTCACCAGACTATGATCCATGTGGGGCTGCTAAATGGACCATTGACCATATTGATTTGTCCTTTAACCCCTCATCATGTTTGGCTTTACTGACTGAATTAGGGTCTTGTTTATGATTTATAGTGAAAATGACTCTTGGTAGTACAATTAGATTATCCTTTACAAAAGTAAATTGTATTTACTTGTTACTTATTGCCCCACACACTCAGATCATATAAATTATCCAACATTAATATAAAGTTTACATGAGCACAAATGCAATTTTCTCTTTTTACTTATAAAATTAGTTGCACCGATTCTCTCTCAGATATGGTATTGAATGTTCACATTATAAAGTTTAAAGTTATGCCCTAGAATAGAACGCCCTTAGTGTACAAAGAAGTCCTTTGGGGAGCTTGTTAAAAAGATTCTGATTCAGTGGACTTGAGAGTTGTGGCACTAAGAAGTTTGTGCTAATTAGATGG
>PVKC010029427.1:0-15125 GCA_004027635.1 Crocidura indochinensis
TCAACTGTGAAAAATATTCTTTGGGGAGGACTATTTCTTTTTTTTTTAATTTTTTTTTGGGGGGGTTGGGTCACACCCGGCAGTGCTCAGGGGTTACTCCTGGCTCCATGCTCAGAAATTGCTCCTGGCAGGCACGGGGGACCATATGGGGCACTGGGATTCGAACCGTTGACCTTTTGCATGAAAGGCAATCGCCTTACCTCCATGCTATCTCCCGGGCGCCGGGGAGGACTGTTTCTACCATTAACATAATAGTATGGACTGCAATAATTCTTTGTGTAAAAAACTTTTTTTTGCTTTTTAGGCCTCACCCGGCAGTAGTCAGGGCTTATTACTGGCTCTGTACTCAATGATCAATACTGGTTGTGGTGCAGGGGAACACATCGGATGCCAGAAATCAAACCAAGATCTGCCAGCCACATGCGCATACAAAATAAATGCCCTACCTAACGCATGGTATGCTGGATTACTTTGTGTGAAAAGTTGTGTAAGCATCTTCATATCATCCTACTAATAGATGCAAGTACATGGTAAGGTCATCTGTAAATCACATTTGCTGTGAAAATGACATGATTTCTTTGACATGGGTGATTAAAGTATCAGATTCCACTATTATAGCTGCTTATTTTTCTGCCATCTCACTTTCATGACATAAAAACAAAATACACTTTCTTTTCAAGTTGAAGAAAATCAATTTATAATAGCTACTAGCATATGTGAATGAACCATGTTTGATAATAATGGTATTCAGAATAAGCAAATATCAATTACTGTCAAAATGATTAAAATAAATAAATTTCCCTACCATTGACACTTAAGTAACATTATCAAATAAGTCAAGAAGAGAATTTAATTGCAGGGCTTCTTTCTGATATGATGTAATGAACTGTTCATGAAATGACATCCATAAATTCATAGAGTTGTTGGCTTGCAAAGGGAATTTACATCACAAACCAAAATTTACTCTTTTTAAATATGATTAATTTTGCAATTAAAATAAATGATTTCTTTTAGTCAAACATTTAAATCAACAAATGTAAATAATGATTTAATCTTAAAATAATCACCAAATAACAGTGATCCACTTTGGACTACAGTGTGTTTCCATGAAAGAATTATTAGTAAAAAATGACCTTTCTAGGCAAAAAAAAGTCTAGCATTCCTACCAGGTATTATATGAAAGAATTAGGCAGTTTTCACAGAATTATAAATACCTCTTTTGGCAAAGGAATTGACTTGCTGAGAAGAGAATGAGTTTGATCCTAAGAAACATAGATATTCAATACTTTCATTTGTACTTATTTTAAAAGGTATTTTCCAGAAGAAAAATATTGAGACTGTTTCCTTTCCTTTCTTTTCAAAGACTTGGGCTCTAATATTATACATAGACTCTAACCCTCTACTTAACAGCAGGCTTCCCTTGCCCAGATTCTCTTCACAGTCTCCCAGAAATCAACAAAGCTACCTTTGAAAGCTATTCATAGTATATCATCTTCATTAATGCCATTTCTCCTTGAGTTAAAATACAATCCTTTTTTACCTTCTTCCTTTGCAGCATAAATTTAATGCTTGACCAAACATGCATATTTCTGTTGGTTTAGCAATCTGAAATAATCTCCATTTTCCAGTGTTCTATTTCTAAAGAGTCATGTTGTTTTCTAAAACTTTCCAAACATAATAGGTATTGGCATGATAAGTATTGATATAGTGCAGCATTTTATAACAAGTCATTTGTGTTTGCTACTATTATTGATTTCTGAAAAGATCAAACCAGGGACCCTTCTGGTTAGCCATTACACCTACCAATGCATGAGAAAGTACCTAAATATCCTACTCACTCTCTAAAGAGAATTATGTTTGTATCAAATTAAGACAGAGCTTCTTGTTTGTTTAGAGGTTGACAGAAATGGTATCCCACACATCCAAGACAATTGCTTCCATTGGACTGCCACACATTGAATCATTAGTATCTCAAAAAATAGTTAACCCCATTTTAAAAATCTCTTCAATGGGCAATATACATCATTTAGGCCTTGTATTTGAAAGTGAGGTTTTTTTTAAGTACATTAATACTTTTAATTAATCAGTGATTTTTATGAGATAGTAAAATATACATCTCATGCCACTCAGGGATAACATGAATGGTTAGTAAATACTGGGTATCCTAAATATTCTATGAGATTATAATATATGTTTTTACCTGTCTCATTTTTAGTAGGAACTTGTGAACATGCCAGACTCTAGGAAATTATCCCTGGTATTTCAACTTTAGTTCTATCAAACTATGATCTAAAATAATTTATTAAGACAGAAAAATTTATATATACATTAATTTAACACAGAAGTTTAGTCTTTAGAGAAGATAATATTGTGATTTATCATTATATGTCTTTGTAGCAACATTCACACCTGCATCTCTTTATGTAAGTTTCACTAGATAAAATCACACGTGGCTGTAAAATATTATCAATGCACTATTCTGAAATGAAGATGAAATAATAATGGTAAATATGAGAAACTTGAAACATGGACACATTTCATACCTAAGGCAAGCTGAGTATTTACATCTTGTCATGACAAATCACATGGTTCTATACTGTCATAAAAGATAAAAAATAAGTCTATATATCAACAATAAATCTTTAAACTCACTCTTGCCTAATCTTCAAAGACCAGAGATTTGATTCCTTAATTTATTTCTCCTCCCCTTTTCTATTTATAGAGGATTTCATACACTCCCTCTTAGCCTACCTTTCCTCCCTCTTGTGTACCAGAGGAGAGTTACAAACCAGTTTTCCCACCTTCCCTCTCCTAAAATGAAGATGGGCAAAGTGGCATCAGGCCCTGTGAATGTGCTGGCAAATGATAAGGTAAAAGTGAAGTCATCAACATTAGAAACAAGATATCTGCAGCAAAGCCTGCTAGCTTCCTATGCCAACATCCATTCTCCCCTTTCTCCTTAGTAACAAACGCTAATTTTTAGCTGGGCATATTGCCACCTGAAATAAACAACTGCATTTTCCAACTTTCCTAACAACTAAATATGGTCTCTCAATGTAAAATTCAAAGACCTTCCAAAGGCTTTCAAATTATAAGTGGTAAGCAAAATGTAACCAAAAAACTATACACAAAATTATTTGTGGAAGCGTGGAAATAGTGCCTTACAATGGAACTGATTCAATCGAGAAGGGTCATTTATTACTCATCTATTACTTTCTGCCTACCTTCCTACAGGAAACTGTAAATAGGAATTTGTTGTCTAGGGCTCCGTAGTCTACATTATGGCATAAATTATCTTTTAGAAAAGATATTGAAGTTACAAAAGCAAAAACTTCTTTCATGGGGCCTGACGGCATACAAGAACATCCCTGAACACTTTATCTCCATATTTACTTTATGTTTGAAAGTGAACTAATTCTTTCATGTTTAAGTCTTTGTCAATTACAAGTATTCTATTTAGAGATATATGGGGGAAAGAGTATTCCAGAAAACAGAACAAAAGCAAATGCAAGGATCCCAAGCCTGTAGTGTGTCTGGGAATTTTAAGAAGAATAAAGGACTTATATGGCTGACAAAAGAGTGAAGAAAAGTCTGATGAAAGTTCAAGCAATACTAAGGCCATTCCATGAAAGACCTTCAAGGGCTTTGAAAGGAAGGAAACTCATTGACTTTCACACTGAGATATTGCAAGGTTTGGACTGAAGGGATGGCACTGTGTCTCTTTTAAAGGCATCCTGTTGGCTCCAGTAGAGAGAAAGTATAATGCAATGATACTTGTAAGAGAAATTATGAAATAGTCTAGATGTGATGGTATTGTGATTTTACCAGCAGGATCTGGTATATCTGAGCTAAGAAGAGCTCAGATATTTGATATTTTATAAAGACAGAGTCAATAAGATTTTCTGTCTATTAGATTAGAGTGTCAAAGCAAAATTTCATTGTGACTTCAAACTTTTGAATCTGTGCTCCCTGAAGAATGGAGATGTAATCAACTTAGAGGAGGAAGGTTGCAATAGCTTGATGACATCCAAAGTAAAGTCATCTGTCCCCCTAAAACCTTCTTCTTTAGGTCTTATCTCACAAGATCACTGTACATTTACTCAATGACTCCAGGAAGACTACTAAAGGTCACTCTTGATTTCTCCCTCCCTATAACTATCATAACAGCCTATTTTGTCTTCTGATTCCTATTTTAAAATATTTCATTTCTCTGTACACTTTTTTCTTTATTACTTTCTTTAATACTTTATTTGAGTCTACCATCATTACCCACATAGATTATGTCAAGAGACCCTTAACTGGTAATAAATAAGTCTGTGCCAGATTGAACCAATCACTATACTTCCTCTTGAGGATCATTCAAAAGAATGAATCTTCTGATGGTTCACTTTCTACTATCCTTAAAGTCTGAATGTGCTTTAATTTGATCCTTTGTTTTGAAATTATTCTGTCTTATAGAAAATTCCAAGGAGAATAAAAGTTTCCACATATCCCTTCTCCAGAAATGTCCCATATTCTCTCTCTATTCAATTAAGATTAAGTGATCTCTTAATGGATCACTTGAAAATAAATTGAAAATTCAAATTAATCCCTAAAAACTTCAGGGTATATTTTTCTAGAATGAGAATTATCTACAACTATAATATGTCATAATCAGAAATTAATGCTGTTGCAATGCTGTGATCTAAAATGAAGAACTTCATTCAGATTACATAAATTAATGTATCCAAGCCTATTTACCAAAAGAAAGAGCTATAGATATAGATGTTGTTAACATTGCTGATTCAGAAGATAATCCAGTATAAAATGACACCCAGCTATCAACTCCAAAAAAAAGTTGTTTCCCAAACTTCCTCATTCCTTAAACCTCTTCCTTTGTTATGTAGAAGGCCACTAGATAGGTACTTTTGTCTTACTCTCAACTTTCCCCCTCCTGGTGGATGGGTATTGAAATAATAAAGATAAGTCAGTTTTGGCTTGGCACTCAGACACCACATGGAAGAAGCCATGAGAAGCCACTCTTAAAAGCCACTGATTTTTTGCCTTTCCTGACTGGCTTGGTGTATTATTTCTTCACAGTACCCTGCTTCTTCAGACCCAGTTTAGAAATATGGTGCCTAGGGTGATCTCACAACTCGGGGATTTTTATTTTACAATCCTGGATCACATATAGCATTAAGTTTTTCTACCTTTTAGAACATCTGTCTCAAATACAGGCAGGGAGTGGAGGAGGTGGGAAGGGGGCATTGGTTGTAGGAATGCTGCACTGGTGAAGGGGGGGTTCATTTTATGACTGAAACCCAACTGCAATCATGTTTTTAATTATAGCTTAAATAAAGGTATTATTTTGCAAAAATAATAGAATAACAACAAGAATATATGGAGGGGGCCAGAGCAATAACACTGTGGGTAGGGTGCTTGCCGTGCACACAGCAGACCTGGGTCTGTTCCCATATGATTCCCCAAGCCTGCCAAGAGTAACCCCTGGGAGTGACCCAAATACCAATAATATATATAATAATATATATATTATTAAAAACTCTAAATGGCTAAATAAAATTGATGTGTCAGGGGCTATAGTGATGACACATAGGGTAGGATGTCTGCCTTGAATGTGACCGACCCAGTTAGATCCAGCATCCCATATGGTCTCCTGAAATAGCCAGGAGTAATTTCTGTGTGCAGAACCAGAGTATTATCTAAAAAAAATGATTCCTCGATCATATGGAAAAATTGAGACATTCTTTATTTTAAAAGACACAGTTTCCCTAATATAAACAAAGTTCCTTTGCTTTTCTTTTTGGTGTTTAGTTTTAGGGCCTCTGTCAATGCTCCTGATTCAATGCTTTCCTGAGTGCTAAGGGAACCATGTGGAATAGAATCCCCAGTTTCAGGGGATAGACTCTTGGTCTCCCACATGCAGAGTCTGTACTCCAGTCTATTGAACTCTCTCCAGCCCCATAAACAAGGTTCTTTATGAGGCACACCCAGTGAAACTCAGAGCATATCCTGGCTCTACACTCCAGGAGCATATTTCAGCTCAGAGAACTATATGGGGTGGGTGCCAGGGATCTAACCTGTATTGGACACCTGCAAAACAAAGGTCCTTCCAGCTACACTATCTCAGGAGCCCAAGTCTCATTGGCTGTGTGTGTGTGTGTGTGTGTGTGTGTGTGTGTGTATAAAAAGAAAAAAAGTTTTTCTACCTTTTTAGTCACTTTTATTCTAGAACTGCCCTTCACTCTGCCTTGCACGACCATGATATTTTTGAAGGTATGATCTTTTCTACAGGCCAGGTAAAGTCCCTTAAAGTGTACCTTATGTTTTCTTATGATTAGATTGAGGGTTCTCATGTTGGGCAGCACCATCACAGGATGTATCTCTCTTGATGCAATGTATATCAGAATATATATCTCCAGCATGTTTTTAAAAGCTGTCCACAATATTGATTCTACTTGTGTCTCATTCTTTTCCCTTACCATCTACCTTTCCCTATCCCCAGTTTTCTGACATAGCCTCCAAAAAATCCTTCTCAAGTTAATTTTTATTCATCCATATTTTCTAATGAGTGTTCATCTTAGAGATTGTTTTTCCAAGGAATATTTGCTCAATCCCCAGATCTAATTTAGTCTCTCTCTTCTAGGCTCCTGTATCACATTACACTCCATCAGTCATAACACTTATAAGGTTACATTGTAATTGCCTGTTTACGTGCCTTCTATGAACTATAAGCATATAACATAAAACTTAATGCTCACTACCATCAACAGTGCATAACTCAATGCTTGGCACTTAGTAGGATCTCAAAAATATGGGGCCCGGGAGATAGCATGGAGGTAAGGCCTTTCATGCAAAAGGTCATCGGTTCAAATCCCGGTGCCCTATATGGTTCCCACGTGCCTGCCAGGAGCAATTTCTGAGCATGGAGCCAGGAGTAACCCCTGAGCACTGCCGGGTGTGACCCCCCAAAAAAATATTTACTGAGTGAAACATCACTTCTCTAATGTCTCTAATGTTTGCTTTCAGAGGTCTGCATGCACCCATTATCTCTCTTATGTGTTGCTGGATTGTTTACTACATTGAGTTTTCCCTACCACATTAGAGAATCCTACAATTAATTTAGAGCTTTGGCATTTTATTGCAACACACCTTAACAGAGAAAGGGAGAAAAGGAAAGAAGGGAGTTGGTGCCTGAGCAGTGGCACAAGCGGTAGGGCCTTTGCCTTGCAAGCACTAACCTAGGATGGACCATGGTTCGATCCCCTGGTATCCCATATTATCCTCTAAGCCAGGAGCAAATCCTAAGCACATAGCGAGAGTAACCCCTGAGCATCACTGGGTGTGACCCAAAAACCACAAAAAAAAAAAAAAAGAAGAGAGATTGGGTACTTTTGGAATTTTTCTTCCAGAGTTATGTTGAATATGTTGCCTATGGAATTGAAGGAATTGAAGTCCTTGTTACTCCACCCAACTCATATTTATTCTGCTTCCCAGCATCAAAATGGGGATGAACAGAAGGTTCTTGAACCATCTTCTCAACCCCTGTGGCTCAGAATTCCAAAACGATAAATTTCAGTTTGAGTTTATGTTCTTTGAAAGTCTATTATTTCTAGTGTAAAATAAATAAAAGAAGAATAAGAAAGATTAAATAATCTGTCTGAATAAGCCATAGTTTGGTTGTATTCTCTAATATTTTTTTAAATGATGTGAAAGAAAAAGAACTTCTTGGGGCCGAAGAGATAGCATGCAGGTAAAGCTTGCCTTGCATGCAGAAGAATGGTGGTTCTAATCTCGGCATTCCATATGATCCCTCAAGCCTGCCAGAAGCGATTTCTGAGCTTAAAGCCAGGAGTAACCCCTGAGCGCTTCCGGTTGTGACCCAAAAACCAAATAAAATAAAATAAAATAAAAAAGATAGGGCCCGGAGAGATAGCACAGCGGCGTTTGCCTTGCAAGCAGCCAATCCAGGAACAAAGGTGGTTGGTTGGAATCCCTGTGTCCCATATGCCCCCCCCCCCCCGTGCCTGCCAGGAGCTATTTCTGATCAGACAGTCAGGAGTAACCCCTGAGCACTGCCGGGTGTGGCCCAAAAGCCAATAAATAAATAAATAAATAAATAAATAAATAAATAAATAAGATAAAGAACATCTTCCTCAAGCATTTTCTTTATTCTTCTTTTCTCATTCTCATATAATTTTTACTGCCAAACAGTCCAAAATTTTACACATTATAGTTTAATTTTATAATATTTCAAAGACATCTTTTTTCTTTTAACTTTTTAAACACATTTTAATGTTAGGATTAAATTTTGATATGAGCAACAAAAATAGCAATGGTTTGAATAATGTAATATTTTTGTGGGTTTTTAAAAAACAAAATTTTATGAAAACAGTAAAATTTTGTGACAACCAAAACCCTCACTCCATTTCCCTTATTTGCTACTCTACTGTTCTCAAAACATTATTCCATCTCATTATCCAAGAGGACTGCTAGAGCTCCAGAGATATCCTGTCTTTCCATTAAAAGAATGAAAAATAAACAAAGATATTCTCTTATGCTTTAAAAACACCTAAAGTTTATCATTAAAGTGCTTGTTACAGAGGCAGGCTGGGGGGTGAATGGAATTGGGGACCTTGGGAGAGGGCAGTGGACATTAGTAAAGAGATTCTAGAACATTGTATACCTGAAACTCAAGCATAAGTAACTTTGTAATTCACAGTGACTACATTTTTAAAGACATTTTTAAAAAGGCGTGACATTTATTTCTTCACTTCATTGTTTAGAACTTTGTCACAGAGTCTAGGGTGACTACAAGGGAAGTTGGGAATTAAAGACACTATTTGCCATGACCAAGTTCCCACTAAAAATTAGGAGCAGAGCATGTCAGATACCAGGGCACAATAGTCATATTTGGCATACTCATCTATAAAATTATAAGTCTAGCAGTCCCTTCTTCATAGAATCCCTATGAGGAAAACCCTGAGATAGTATATGAAGTTTGTAACAGTCACACTAATAATGACTTCCCTCTTCCTTATTCCTGTGGAGAATGAAATTCACACAGTAAGGGTGCCATTGAGTTTGGCATAAAGTAGACAAGCAGGCAGGTAGGAGGTTAGCCCTGACAATGAGTTACAAAAAACCATAAAAACAAGTTATGCTCTTTAAAGTAGTTACTCTGTTTGGGAAAGACAGATTCTATTTGGAGGTGATACTTCAGGAATGAAGGCCTGATAAAACTGAATGAAACCATCTCAAAAGCCCAAAACTGGATCACCTTAGAGAGGAGACATTTCAGCAGGAAGGAAGATCTAACAAGAAAATTATAAAGACCCCCAAAAGTTTAGAGTCATTTCCCTTGGCAGTTCCCTAGCAAAGAGAAAATTCCACAGAAAATTCCAAGCCAAGGTAAGGCAACTTGGAAAAAGTCCATATGCAATCCCTTCCCCAAAACTATTTAGGGCTCTCTCTTCACACAGGAGAAGCCTATATTCTTTTTTTTTTTGGTTTTTGGGCCACACCCGGTGACGCTCAGGGGTTACTCCTGGCTATTCGCTCAGAAGTAGCTCCTGGCAGGCACGGGGGACCATATGGGGAACCGTGGGATCGAACCGTGGTCCGTTCTAGGTTAGCACAAGGCAAGGCAGGCACCTTACCTCCAGCGCCACTGCCCGGCCCCAGAAGCCTATATTCTTTCTTGAATGCATTTCTTTTTAAATTATTTTGGTTCACATTCTTCTCCTGATATTATTTTCCATAAGAATAGACAACAGCGCTGAAGAATACAGTGGGGAGTGCACTAACTTCCTACCTGCCTGTTTATCTACTTTATGCCAAACTCTATGCACTCAATGCCAAACTCAAGTCATTCAATAAGAGACTTGATTATAGTTAATCACGGTTTTATCCCTGGCACCTAATATGGTTCCCCCAAACACCGCTAAAAGTGAACCTTAAGCATAGAGCCAGGAATAAGTTTAGTGCACTGATTGGTGTGGCCCAAAATCCACAACACCACCACCACCACCACCACTAATAATAATAATAATAATAATAATAATAATAATAATAATAAATACCAGACCTAGGAAACCTGGGTATATTGGTTGGGATTGATTTTTCTTTTTCCTGTGAAAATTATAGCCTTATCCCAGATCAAGTGGCATAGCTTCCTGAAAATGTGTAGACAGGAGTCATCTCTAATATTGAACTGATCAAGTGAATTTCAGGTGCAGTTGAATGACTGCTCTCATGGAGTTGGCATGGACATTAATGTCTACCCAGTATAGGAACTAGTCCACGGTTTAAGGGGGCGTCTGGTTTTGGGGCCGCATCTGCCAATATTCAGGACTATTCCTGGCTCTACATTCAGGAATCACTTCTGACAATGCTTAGGGAAGCATATGGGATGCCAGGCATAAAGCAAAATAAGTGCCTTGCCCACTGCACTATCTCCCTGTCTCCCAATGTGTAGGGTTTTTTATGAGACCCGATTTTATCAGTCAATATTTCCAGCAAGGTCATAGTACCTCAAGCAAGGAGAGTGATAGAACTCTACTATGACAAATATCTTTCACTCCGTGACATCCCACACATCCCACCATAGCATTTCGTATGATACTATCCCTATTTTTCCAAAAGAGGAAATTAAGTACACAAGGAAGTAACTAACTTCCTTCAAGAAACCAGACTAAAATTAACAGAACTAGAATTGAATTCAGATTTTCGATGCTAAATTCAGAATTTCTTTTACAAGATATCTGCTGCGTTATAATACCACCTCACCTTGCCACACTAGCTCTGGTATTATGACTCTTGTGTTCACTCGCATAATATATAATGGACTTTCTACATAGAAACACTATTATGTACCATCAGCATTAAGTCATCAGCTTTCAATAAGACTCCCAGTGTGGACACATCACTAACCAAAGGGAATATACAACTGAATGTCTCATACATAGGTAATGAAAGAGCAAATGGTTTTTAACTGTGGAAAGCATTGGTAGTCTCTTATAGTTTGTATACATATATGCCTATCTTAGAAACTATCAATTATATAGCTATGTATGCATTAGAAGAGGCTTCCAAGGAAGGCTATTTATAGTTTTATTCATAATAGCTAAAAGAAATAAAATTGAAAATTGGAATAACCCAATTCAGTTCATCAGTAGAAAATTAAATTGTGGAAGTTTAAATATATATAAAATTTATAAAATTTACTCATCAGCAAAAAAGTAATGATTCATACAAAAACATGAGTAGATTTTAGAATCATTATGTAAAGTGAAATAAGTTAGATTCAAAGGAATACACTCTGTATCACTACATTTATATAAAGTTCAAGAACTAAGACAAAACTAATATACAGATAGAAATCAGAATGGTTGATTTCTTGGAGAGAGTAGAGTAAGAAGTATTCATAAAGGATCATGTAAGCACTTTTCAATGTGTTTTTGAATGATGGAGATACTCCATACTTCTACTGAAATGTTGGCTAAATGGGTACATATTTCTTGTTTTTGTTTTTTGTTAGTTTGTTTGGTTTAGTTTTTGGGCCACACCTGGTGATGTTCAGGGGTTACTCCTAGCTATGGACTCAGAAATTGCTCCTGGCTTGAGGGACCATATGGAATGCCAGGGGATCAAACCTTGGTTCGTCCTAGGTCAGACACGTGCAAGGCAAACACCCTACCACCGAGCCACCGCTCCAGCCCCAAGGGTACATATTTCTTAAAATATATACTTCACATGTGTATGTTGTGCTGCATGTAAATATATGTCCATAAAAAAGAAAAAAGAAAAAGATGGGAGAGTTTGCATAAATAAATGCCACACATAAATATCACAACATATTCTTAGGTGGGAAGGAAGTGATCATTTTAAAAATTTTAAATTAAGAGTCTGAAAATTTAACAAAAATGCATAATAAACAAAACTGCCAATTTTGAAGCAAGCTATTTTAGTACTACAATAGATGCACCTTAAATAGTGTCTGTTTCTGCAACTACTGTCATAAAATTAGACCATAAAAGAGAAATAAAGTCACTTTCATATATCATGAGGAAAACAATATTTAAATTCTATTTGCAGTAAATTGCTATGCTCAAAATTCTTTTTTTCATATTTTATTTAAACATCTTGATTGCATACATGATTGTGTTTGGGTTTCAGTCATGTAAAGAACACCACCCATCACCAGTGCAAAGTTCCCATCACCATTGTCCCAAATCTCCCTCCTCCCCACTCACCCCCCGCCTGTACTCTAGATAGGCTCTAAATTTCCCTCATACGTTGTCATTTTTAGGACAGTTCAAAACGTAGTTATTTCTCTAACTAAACTCATCACTCTTTGTGGTGAGCTTCCTGAGGTGAGCTGAAACTTCCAGCTCTTTTCTCTTTTGAGTCTGAAAATTATTATTATTGTAAGAATGTCTTTAATTTTTCTTAAAACCCATAGGTGAGTGATACCATTCTGCGTTTTTTCTCTCTCTCTGACTTATTTCACTCAGCACGATAGATACTATGTACATTCAAGTGTAGGAAAATTTCATGACTTCATCTCTCCTGACAGCTGCATAACATTCCATTGCATGTATGTACCACAGTTTCTTTAGCCAATTGTCTGTTGAAGGGCATCTTGGTTGTTTTCAGAGTCTTGCTATGGTAAATAGTGCTGCAATGAATATAGGTGTAAGGAAGGGGTCTTTGTATTGTATTTTTGTGTTCCTAGGGTATATTCCTAGGAGTTGTATAGCTGGATCATATGGGAGCTCGATTTCCAGTTTCTGAAGGAATCTCCATATCGCTTTCCATAAAGGTTGAACTACATGGCATTCCCACCAGCAGTGGATAAGAGTTCCTTTCTCTCCACATCTACGCCAACACTGTTTGTTCTCATTCTCTGTGATGTGTGCATTCTCTGTGGTGTGAGATGTTACCTCATAGTTGTTTTGATTTGCATCTCCCTGATGACTAGTGATGTGGAGCATTTTTTCATGTGTCTTTTGGCCATTTGTATTTCTTCTTTGTCAAAGTATCCGTTTCTTCTCCCCATTTTTGATGGGATTAGATGTTTTTTCTTGTAGAGTTCTATCAGTGCCTTGTATATTTTGGAGATTAGCCCCTTATCTGATAGGTATTGGGTGAATAATTTCTCCCACTCAGTGGGTGGCTCTTGTATCCTGGGCGCTATTTCCTTTGAGGTGCAGAAGCTTCCCAACTTCATATATTCCCATCTGTTAATATCTACTTTCACCTGCTTGGAGAGTGCATTTTCCTCCTTGAATATGCCTGTAGTCTCAATGTCCTGGCGTGTTTTGCCTATGTGTTGTTCTATGTATTTTATGGTTTCAGGTATGTTATCAAGGTCTTTCATCCATTTGGATTTTATCTTCTTACATGATGTTAGCTGGGGGTCTAAGTTCAATTTTTTGCAAGTGGCTCACCAGTTGTGCCAACACCACTTGTTGAAGAGGCTTTCTTTGCTCCATTTAGGATTTCTTGCTCCTTTATCAAATATTAGGTGACTGTATGTCTGGGGAACATTTTTGAGTATTCAAGCCTATTGCACTGATCAGAGGGCCTGTCCATGTTCCAATATCATGCTATTTTGATAACTATTGCTTTGTAGTAAAGTTTAAGGTTGGGAAAGTAATTCCTCCCATGTTCTCTTTCCCAATGATTGCTTTAGCTATTCTAGGGTGTTATTGTTCCAAATAAATTTCAAAAGTGCCTGATTCACTTCTTTGAAGAATGTCGTGGGGAATTTTAGAGGGATCGCATTAAATCTGTATAATGCCTTTGGTAGTATTGCCATTTTGTTGATGTTAATCCTGCCCATCCAAGAGCAGGGTATGTGTTTCCCTTTCTGTGTATCCTCTCTTATTTCCTGGAGCAGAGTTTTATAGTTTTCTTTGTATACGTCCTTGACGTTTTTAGTCAAGTTGATTCCAAGATATTTGAGTTTGTGTGGCACTACTGTGAATGGGGTTGTTTTCTTAATGTCCATTTATTCCTTATTACTATTGGTGTATAGGAAGGCTATTGATTTTTGTGAGTTAATTTTGTAGCCTGCCACCTTGCTATATGAGTCTATTGTTTCTAGAAGCTTTTTGGTAGAGTCTGTAGGATTTTCTAAGTAGAGTGTCATGTCATCTGCAAAAAGCGAGAATTGACTTGTTCCTTTCCTATCTGGATTCCCTTTATATCTTTTTCTTGCCTAATCGCTATAGCGAGTACTTCCAGAGCTATTTTGAATAGGAGTGGTGAGAGAGGACAGCCTTACCTTGTGCCAGAATTTAGAGGGAAGGCTTTCAGTTTTTCTCCATTGAGGATAATATTTTCCACTGGCTTGTGGTAGATGGCCTTAACTATATTGAGAAAGGTTCCTTCCATTCCCATCTTGCTGAGAGTTTTGATCAAGAATGGGTGTTGAACCTTATCAAATGGCTTCTCTGCATCTATTGATATGATCATGTAATTTTTATATTTCTTGTTGTTGATGTTGTGTATTATGTTGATAGATTTAAGGATGTTCAACCAGCCTTGCATTCCTGGGAAGAATCCTTCTTGATCGTAGTGAATGAGCCATTGCATTCTTTTTTTTTTGGGGGGTGGGGGGGTTTGGGCCACACCCAGTGACACTCAGGGGTTACTCCTGGCTATGCGCTCAGAAGTCTCTCCTGGCTTGGGGGACCATATGGGAGCCGGGGATCCAACTGCGGTCCATCCAAGGCTAGTGCGGGCAAGTCAGGCACCTTACCTCCAGCGCCACCGCCAAGCCCCAGAGGCATTGCATTCTATTTGCAGAATTTTGTTTAGGATCTTTACATCTGCATTCATCAGCGATATTGGTCTGTAATTTTCTTTTTTTTGTTGCATCTCTTTCTGGTTTAGGAATCAAGGTGATGTTGGCTTCATAAAAGGTATTTGGAAGTGTTTCCGTTTTTTCGATATCATGAAAGAGTCTTGCCAGGATTGGTAGTAGTTCCTCTTGGAAAGTTTGAAAGAATTCATTAGTGAATCCATCTGGGCCTGGGCTTTTGTTTTTGGGCAGACGTTTGATTACAGTTATAATTTCATCAATAGTGTTGGGGGTGCTTAGATAAGTTACATCTTCTTCC
>PVKC010029428.1:0-15122 GCA_004027635.1 Crocidura indochinensis
TTAATTTTTTTTAACATTTTCTGATGGTGTTATACCTCGTTCATGAAAAAAGTGTGCCTCGACACAAAAAGGTCGAAAAACACTGCCATATGGGATACCAGGAATCGAATTTGGTCTGTCCTATGTTGGCCACGTGCAAGGCAAACACCCTACCACTGTTGCAATCACTCTGGCCCAAGTAGTCTGAATGTTTGTGCCATTCTGGGGCCCGGGAGATAGCATGGAGGTAAGGCATTTGCCTTTCATGCAAAAGGACATCAGTTCGAATCCTGGTGCCCCATATGGTCCCCCGTGCCTGCCAGGAGCAATTTCTGAGCATGGAGCCAGGAGTAACCCCTGAGCACTGCCGGGTGTGACCCAAAAACCAAAACAAACAAACAAACAAAATAAAACCTGAAGAATCTTGATAAATCTAATATTTTATTTTTTAGAACTTAAAATGGGTTGACTAAAGTAAAGGTTGTGTGTGTGTAGAGAAGGCAGGAAAAAGGAAAGGAGAAAGAAGAAACATTAGGTGAGTAGAAGGAAGCACTTGGGAAGACGAAATTATTTTTGTACTTTTTTTTAGCTTTTCAGGCCACCTGGTGCCATTCAAGGGTTACCCCTGACTCTGTTCTCAGAAATAGCTCCTGGTAGGTTTGGAGACCATATAGGATGCTGGAAATCAAACTCAGGTCCATCCCAGGTTGGCTGTATACAAGGCAAATGCCCTGCCATTGTGCTATCTCTCTGGCCCTTTTTTCTACTTTTATCTTAAGATAATAACTTTAGGTGTGACACAAAATAGGTAGTAGAGAGAACATATGTGAAAAACTGTATGCACTTATTAAAGTACATAATGCTAGCTGCTATATCAAACAATTAAATTTAAAGTCATTATATTTTATTTGCCCCTCTCAAAGTCAAGGCTGGGAAGAGAAAAAGATGAGTGATCTTTCCTAAACCCAGCTATTTTACATTACAATGTCACCATCTTCAACATGTAGTCTCAAATTACTTCTAAGAGGTGCAAAGATATTGCAGATAATACAGGAAGAGGGAGGTCTCTGTCCAGGCAACTCTCATTTGCTATGAGTTGGATAGAATTTAGACTCCTGGTCCAAAACTAATTGCAAAAGAAACTGGGAAATATAGTCTCCCTGCATGCCAAGAAGGAATATAAATTATTTTGGGGGAACATATGACATTATACTTTACATGTGGTAGTACTTTCATCAAACTAAATTTGACAGTGATAAGAGTCCTAAAAAACATACAAGTTGGGGCTTTGGCCTTGTTAGAACACTGGCTGTCTTGTTTGCAGTATTACTTGGAAGGGCTTGACTCTCTGTATTCATTTTTCTATCTCTTGTATAATAATAATATGGCTTGTATAATAAACAGTTTTTAAACCTTAAAAGTTTATGAGGAAACTTAATTGTAATTTCATGATTTAGAATAAATATTTTGTGTGTGTGCATACATACACTCTTTTCTCATCTTCCTTCCATCTTTATTTGATGATTTCTGTTTTAATTATAATGACTCTTTCTATCATTCATAAAAAGAGAAAGAAAAAGGAAATGCTGGGGCCGGGCGGTGGTGCTGGAGTTAAGGTGCCTGCCTTGCCTGTGCTAGCCTAGGACGGATCGCGGTTCAATCCCCCGGTTTCCCATATGGTCCCCCAAGCCAGGAGCGACTTCTGAGCGCATAGCCAGGAGTAACCCCTGATCGTCACCGGGTGTTGTCCCCCCCAAAAAAAGAAAAAGGAAATGCTTTTTAGAGATAATTCCACATGAATATGGGGAAATTAGAAAATAGAATTAGATATGTGTTCACTTTGTAGTTTTTTGGTATTTTTCGGAAGGTGGGCCACACCCAGCCTTTAGTTCTCACAAGCCATTTCTGACTTTGCATTTGGAAATTGCTAATGGTGGGCTTGGGAAACTATATGTGATGCTTGGGTTTGAAACCAGGTCAGTCACATTCCAGGCAAGTTCAATATCTGCTGTCGCTCCGACCTCTATGTGTTCTTTTGGAAGATGATACCTCCTTCTGGCTCTTTTAGCGTTGACTTTTTTCATATGTGACCTAAACATATGTCCCATTTGATAAATCTCCCATTGATCAGAACAGAAGCTTTCCTACTTGGAAACACTCTCTGCACAGGTTAAGATAACACAGGTAGGGGGCCGGGCAGTGGCGCTGGAGATAAGGTGCCTGCACTAACCTAGGACAGACTGCGGTTCAATCCCCCGGTTCCCCATATGGTCCCCCGTGCCTGCCAGGAGCGACTTCTGAGCGAATAGCCAGGAGTAACCCCTGAGCGTCACCGGGTGTGGCCCAAAAACCAAAAAAAAAAAAAAAAAAAAAAAAAAAAAAAGATGGCAGACAGCCTAAATTGCTATTAATAGGGATCTGCATTTTCAGTTAAGATTTTGGTAGAGATTGCTAAAGATGCAGATGTGAGCTGAAAAGATAAGGGGTATAAATTATTTAAAAAATCAAACACTTTATGTGTGCATGCATATACTGTGTATGTATATATATATATGCTTATGTGTATATAAAATACATATTTCACTTTTTCCCAAATGCTCATTTTATTAAGTAACCGATAATATAACTAAGATTTAACTTCAAGATATAGAACCATAACTAACAATGCACTATGTATATTTATTTATTTATTTATTTATTTTGGTGTTGTGTGAGCTGTGTTGAGTGAGGTCTTACTTGGCTCTTTGTTTAGGAATCACTGGTGGCAGAACATAGGGGACAGTATAACCCTATTTGAACTGGGGTTAATCATGTACACATACATATGAGACTTATTTACTGTACTATCTCTCAACAACTCTAGATATTGCAAAATAGTGCCTTTAAGTTTTAAATGGAAGTTGCTAAAGAATACCATCAAGGATTACATGGAGAAAAAGAACAGCTGTATTTGAAATTAATTCAAAAATGAATATAATCTGTAACAGGTACATATGCTTCATATGAAGTAATTCCTGGCACCCTTCAACTGATACACTATCTTAATGTTTAGGGCAAAGCATTTAGCATTCAGGAAAATTACACTGAGGATTGTATTTTATGATCTTTCTCCCTGGGAGTATATGAATAAGCATTACAAGCTTGCTATACACCTGTAAGACCTCGCATTATAGTAGACAACTAGGGAATATCCTCTGAAATAGCAAGAAATCTGCACAATGAATCAGGCAGAGAACAGCTGGTGGAGAAATTAGATGGAGAATCAGAGTGGTCTGTGAAGGTATTTGGGTTTGTTATAAACTTGGGGCAAAGAAGCTAGACCTCTGGGTCTCACAACCAGAACTCATTTCTCTTCTTGAGGGTAAAAAAAGGGGGGAGGGTTTCAGAAAGCACACAGCACAGTAAAAAAAAAAAATACACATTTATGCAGTACATGAGGAATGTTGCTCATTTTGACCCTTATGGTTTTTTTGAATCACCCACAATCCACATGTCTTCAAAATTGGTCCCAGGTTGGATGCCTTACCTTTCTACCGTTAGCAACAAGTGCATTATCAGTGGAAGAAAGGGTCTTTCTTTTAAGTATTAAATTGAACTGAAAAACAAAGATCTGCGCTTATCCCTTATGGCACAAACTAAGAGCACAGTGGCAAGTGTAAACTTATCCAACAACAACAACAAAAAAAAAAAACCCACAAAAGTTTGCTTGAGTCTCGGAAAAGAGGGATGCAAATTTTCGAACCCTCACTCCCAAATCTGCTAGCTTACCGTACCTTCGTTTTCTTTGGGTACTTTTTTACTGCAAATATTTGTAACATGAAATAAATTGTAAAAGGATAAACTTAAATGGATCCCTCCTCATATAAATAATGGAGGAAATTCAGTCAGTGAAAAAGGGAGGTTGGGTGGGAAAGGAAAGCATAGGAAAGAAAAACACAAAAACACAGATCCTGGAGGGAACTCAAAAGCACAGGGTCAAATGAAAGCCCACAGATGCAGATGGCAAAGGATCAAAGGTGAGAAGGGTGTGGGCGGAAGGTGCTGCCCTGTGTCCTGAGGAGTGTGGTGGAGCCAGTCCATGGGAATCAGAGCCCTGAGCCTTTGGATCAGAGCCTCAGAGAAGGAACGAGACACTTTGAGTGAGGAAGGGAGAGGAAGTGCAGAACAGCAAGGCCCAAACCGCACAACTGGAGTCTTCTCGATTGACCAGTTTCATTCAGGTATTTTATTGGGGCTCTGAGGTAGTTCAGTAGCTAACTGATTGTATAAAAGCACTTTCTTGCAAAGACAATGAAGCATAGTAAATCCGAATCCCTTAATACTGTGAGGATTATTTTTTCTCCGGGATGTATCCTATCCTGAAGCACTGGCCTGGTTCCCTTCTTCTGCTGTGTCCAGGGGATTTATTCTGTCAAATTTTTGCACATGCTTAGAGTAATCTCTACCACCCTGCTCTGCTTCAATTCTAGCCAAGGCTGGCAATTAAAATAAAGTCACAACAACTTAAACTATACAAGAGGAACAACATTAAAACTTTTTTTTTTTTTTTTTGGTTTTTGGGCCACACCCTGTGACGCTCAAGGGTTACTCCTGGCTATGCATGTGCTCAGAAATCATTGCTCCTGGCGTGAGGGACCATATGGGACGCCAGGGATAAAACCCAAGTCTGTCCTGGTCAGCTGCATGCAAGGAAAATGTCCTACTGTCTGCGCCACTGCTCCAGCCCCAACATTAAAACATTTTGTTTGTTTTTTGGTTTGGGGCCACACACAGTGACACTCAGGGGTTACTCCTGGCTATGCATTCAGAAATCCCTCCTGGCTCAGGGGACCATATGTGACTTCGGGGATCAAACGCAGGTCCGTCCTAGGTCAGCCTTCTGCAATGCAAACCCCTACCATTGTGCTCTTGCTCTGGCCCCATATTAAAACTTCTTTAGTCTGAGGGGATACCTTCAGACAAGACTACCTTCAGACACGTCTGTCTGGTCTCTGCAGTATTTCTTTGTTGCTGCCAGCATAGCACTTTTCACAGTTCGGGCTGCCTGGGAGAGCTTGAGAGTCCTGCCTCCTGATTACCTTCCATGCTGACATTGGTCAAACTGTCACTTTGCATGAAATTCATGACTGGCGGGGCCCGGGAGATAGCATGAAGGTAAGGCGTTTGCCTTCATGCAAATGGTCATTGGTTCGAATCCCGGTGCCCCATATGGTCCACCGTGACTGCCAGGAGCAATTTCTGAGCCTGGAGCCAGGAGTAACCCCTGAGCGCTGCTGGGTGTGACCCAAAAACCAAAAAAAAAAAAAAAAAAAAAAAAAAAAATTTAAGAAATTCATGACTGGCTCCTTATTATAGAATGTGCCCCTTCCCTACCTTCAATACTTTGGTGCTGAAATCCAAACACTGTTGCCTCTTCTTTTAAGATTCAGAAATAAAATCGATAATTGGAATATGAGAGAGCAGAAATTAGAAGCAACCAACAAGTAGGGCCTGTCGGTTCTTTTTAAATTTCAGTTTCCAAGGCAGTGTGTTTATTAGTTAACCATTCAATTCCAGGGCCCCAGGAGTACGAACTCTTTGAGACATCACAAACTTCAGGCTACTTATTGGATATCAAGCAAAGGGGCAATTTGAGGACTAAGGCATTAGTTATTCTTTATGGCTTCTTATCTTAATATCTATAAAACAATTGTTTCAGGGCCGGCATGATAGCGCAGTGGTAGGATGTTCGCCTTGCACAAGGTAGATCCAGGACGAACTGATTTGATCCCCGGACATCCCATATGGTCCCCCAAGCCAGGAGAAATTTCTGAGCACATAGCCAGGAGTAGCCCCTGAGTGTCACTGGCCCCAAAACAAACAACAACAAAATTGTTTCAAAGATGAGTGTAATAGCCGCACAGTTAAAAAGGAAGGATAAAAGATGAAAAGCCAGAAGATTTTGAAGAGTTGGTCATGGGTACTGCCAACGCAACTGTGTCTTTTTTCAGAGAAAATTTATTTATTTTTCTGCATTAACTCTCACTCAATGAAAAGAGGGCCCAAGGAAGACCAGGAAACATTAGAAAGAAAAACCATAAAACACAGCTCCTGGTGCAAATTTAAAGCATAGAATCATGTTGAGGGGGGTAGCGGAAATGGGGGGGGGGCAAACAGGGTTGTCAAGGATCAAAGGATGTAGGAGGGAGGTAGTTGCATCTCTGCCCAAAAGTGTCTGGGTTCACAAAGTCCAATAAAATTAAATATCAAGAATGCAATACTAAGTGGGTATAAGAAGGAAAATCTATGTTAATGTCCCATGTCAGTAACTTTGCACTCTGCATCACAATGGAAAAATATTTGAGTAAAATACAAGGAAGACAGGGTCATGTAGCGTGTACATCCTGTACAGAAGTGTATTAGGATGACCTTCAGTTCACTTCCTTCAGGACACACTTCTGACCTTTACTAAAACTGTGCCCATTTGCTAAGCATGATCTCATTAGCTCATCAAAATTTCTGGAAGTAGAAGCCAGGGTGGAGGGGGATGACCTTAGTTCATATGGCAATGAATATATTGCAAATGACCACAAATTCACAAATGACCAATTTGGGTAATGTTTAAATTCTTTTAGTTTTGGCTTGGAGTTTGAAGTATTTCATACTTTTTATTTCATTTGGGGACCACACCCGGAGGTGCTCAGAGTTTATTCCTGGCTCTGTGCTCACGGAATTGCTTCTACTTAGGTGACCTATGCAATGCAAGATATCAAACCCTGTTGGCTATAAGCAAGACAAATGCCCTACCCTCTGTACTATAGGTCTGGTCCATAGTTCATAATTTTTCATTAAAATTTTTTTTCTTCAATCATACCAAGCAGACTGTAGTTTTCAAATTAGAACAAACTCACTCTATCCAAAAACACCCTTTCTCAATTCTGTCCTTGGAATAAGTCCTCCCAACCCTTAAGGGCTATACAAATGCTGAGGTTTTATCCTCTCTATCCCTCATTGTCTGCTGAGAGCTCATAGTATCTGATCTAGGCCTCAGTTCATCTCAGAACTTCAGCAGCTATATTCCAGCCACACACAGACACAAAGTACCTCAAACTCAACTACTGCTCAGAAGAGAACACTGCCTATGCCTTCAAGAAGTTTCTCCTGCACTTAATTACTTAATTGCCCATTATAGTAAATGGATCCTCTTTAGAGTGACAATTTGTTTCTCAGCTTCTTTTTCTGTTTGTTTGTTTGTTTAGGCCATATCTGCTCTGCTCAGGGCTAACTCCTAACCCTGCAATCAAAAATCATTCCTGGTTGGATTCAGGGAACGAAATGTAGTACAAGGATTGAACCCAAAATGGCTGTGTGCAAGGCAAATGCTCTACCTATTGCATTAATCAATCTGTCTTCTTAGCTTTCTTCTTTCTTTCCTTCTCTCTCACTACAGATACTCCTTGCATAATGACCAAGTTCCGTTTCAACCACTTGGTCGTTAAGTGAATTGGCCATTAAGTGAGGAACTGCATGTACTGTATACAGTAGTATAGTATATGCATAGTACTTGACAATGCAGTATTCTGAATAAGTAAAATAACGAGAAGGATCAAACTGAAAACTTCCACTTGTTTTAATTTGCATAGGTTGTGTAATTTACACACAGTACTGCAATGTATTACAGAACATCAAGTTAGTAAAGTAGGTACATTAAAGCACCAAAACCACAGTACTGTACTATAGAGTGTACAAGATGGAAAAAGGATATTTAAAATTAAATAAAATAACGATGAAGAAATGGTCATAAGTTCGAGTGGTCGCTAAACAGGTAGGTCGTTAAACGAGAAGTATCTGGATAGCCTTATTGGCAGATCTGATTTTTCTCTTATTTAGAAAAGCCCAATGGATCCAAATATATCTTGGTACTCCTTAAATGCAGCACCATGGCTGTCCTTTGACCTGCCCCATTAGTTATAACTATGTTACTGCCTTCTTTCCTCCTCATTGCAATTTTTGAAAACCTTCCCAGGTCCACCATGCTCTATAGTCATACCATATGGTGTCGTTTGTTCATTCATTTTTTGTTTGTTCATTCATTTGTTTGTTCTTTTCTTCCTTCATTTTTTTCATTATTTTTGGCTTTGAGTGGGGTTTGTTGTTTTGGGAGGATTTTTGAGCAGGATTTACTCTTGACTCTGAGTTAATGAGTTAATCCTGTTAGTGCTTAGGGGACCATATGAAATGCCAGGGGTCAAACCTGGGTCTGCTGTGTACATGGCAAACTCTTGTTTCATCTGCTGTACTATCACTCCTCCCCAAAGATTTTTTTTTATATTTCAAATATATGAGAAAAAAGTAAATAGAAACAAATGAAGGAATATTCATAGACTATAACAACAGCAACATCAAAAGTATACAAATGAAAGGAATCACAAGATAGCACAGTTGGGATGGAGCTTTCTATGTATGAGCTAACCCTGGTTCAATCTCAGGCATCGGGAGTGAGTCCTGAGTATAGAGACAGAAGAATTAACCCTAAACACCACAGAATGTGGTCACAAAATAAAATGAAAAAAAAAAAAAGACGGAAACAAAAATAAATATTTGACCTCATCAAAAATTAGACTAACATGAAGAACAAAGTGTGATGAGAGAACAAAGCGTGGTGGGGGAACAAAGTGTGGTGGTAGTTAGAAGTAGTACCTTGCTGGTGGTGAAGGTACAGTAACTTTGTATATCAAAACATGCCTATAGTAACCAAGTTACCTTAGCTACAGTTTAAAGTGTGACTATGTGACTATATGTATTTATAAAGTTGTATAAAGTCTTATGTGTATAAAAATGTTTATGATTTTCATATTTAGATTATTATGAAGATTGAATTAGTTGGAATGGAATAATTTATTTTTGTGTTTTTTTTGGGTCACACTGGCAGTGCTCAGGAGTTACTCCTGGCTCCATGCTCAGAAATTGCTCCTGGCAGGCACAGGGAACCATATGGATGCCAGGATTCGAACCGATGACCTTCTGCATGAAAGGCAAATGCCTTACCTCCATGCTATCTCTCTGGCCCCAGAATGGAATAATTTAATCAATGTCAAATTTATAGTTATATCATTATTTTATACATTACCAGGTTTGATTTACTGATGTAGTAAAGATGTTTAGACTTTTTTTTTCAGGGTTAACTCAGAAGACATTTATTTATAGAATAAGCATTTATGTTATCTAGAGTTCTGGTTGCATTTTCTTATTGAAAACCTATCTATAATCAAAGCCCAGTTTCCTGATTTTATACATAATTTGTGAATTTTTAATCTCAAACTTTATCTTCACTTGATTTTCTTTCTTTTTTTTTTCAAATTTTTATTGTGACAAAGTGCATTACAAATCTTTCATTTATGGTACATAGTGACAATGAATGAGGGGCATTCCCACCACCAGTGTTGTCCTACCTCCACCCCTGTTCCCAGCATGTATCCCATATCTCCCTCCATTACCTCCTAGAATACTAGTGCAACTGATCTCCACTTTACAGCTTGTTGTAAATTGAGCATCCATCCCACCGTCATTGGAGATAAAAAGGATAAGAAAAAAAGGGAGAAAAAATTGGTAACATCTACCAATAAAAGAGAGAGAAAAAAGGAAAAAAGAAAGAAAAATGGAAGAAAAGGGAAAAAAATGCACCAGGCAAGTAAAAATAAATCACCAAATTATAACCACAAGAGTGAAAAAGAAGATGCTTAGACTTTTTGTTTGTAAAAGTCATTCATCTTTAGTTAATTGTTGAATGGTTCTATGGACTTGCCTTTAGGGGAGTAGTAATTTTATATGATAAATTAGTATTTCCCACTGTTCTTATTCTGGAAGCAAATCAGATGAATTAATGTTAATTTTTCTTTAAGTTTTTGGTAGATATCTTTGTAAAACCACCTGAGATAAGACATTTCTTTTCTAAAAGATTTGAATCTTAAAAAAAAAAAAAGATTTGAATCTAATTTCCTTAATGATTATTTATGCAAATAATCTACTTGGTAATTTTTAAATGGTTTCTGAGGAATTGAACCATTCCCAAACTGTTGACTTTATGTATGATTAAATAAACATATTTATTTTGTCTTCAAATTACAGAAGTACATTAAAATTATAATACATAAATATAATTTGACTTACAATTGCAATGACATGGATTTTTATTTTTTTCTGCTTTATTGAAAACTAATTGACATTAAACTCTGTATAAATGTGTGGCATTATGACTTAACTTTTATTCATTTTGAAATATTTTGTGAAATGACAATCATAATATCTGTGAGTATAATATCCAGAAACTCATATAAATTATTACAATGCTCTCTAAGGAGAACAGGATGACCTCTTTGCAAGTCAGAAAATTGAGAGAGTTGGAAAGAAACATTTTCAGGTTGTGGTTTTATTATTTCTTTAATATGGCCAACCTAGCTGATTTTACAAATACTTGAAAATATATATATTTTCTGTTCTGTTGGAATGAAATGTTTCCTATATGTTCACATAGGTACATTGGTTAATTGAGTTGTTTGCTTCTTATATATCATTGTTGATACCCTGTCTGGTAATTTTAATTGCCCACAGTGAGATGTTGAGGTTTCTAAGACTAGTTATGCAATGCTTTATTTTCAAGGCTATTAGTTCTTTTAACTATGTAACTGGAAATACTTTTTTTTGGGGGGGGGGGTAAATATTTTAAATTGTCATGCTTCCATTACATTCTGGGGACTTCAGTGGGAGCCATAGAGCCATCAGCTGGGAGCCATCAACACCCAGCCTAGCATCACTCAACCCCTCATCTGCATAGTTGTAGATTCCCCTTTGGTGTTTAGGTAGATATGGCAAATGCAAAATAAACAAAAATAGATAAACAAATGTTCAATTAGAAGATACTCTTATTTGTTCTCTGGCAAAAGGAACTAATTTTTTATTGCCATTTCTTTGGTCCTTTCTATTGGTGACTTAGATTATACATTCTGTAGCATCGTGCTCA
This sequence comes from Crocidura indochinensis, assembly GCA_004027635.1. Lineage (NCBI taxonomy): Eukaryota > Metazoa > Chordata > Mammalia > Eulipotyphla > Soricidae > Crocidura > Crocidura indochinensis. The sequence continues at coordinate 10,979 of PVKC010029428.1, forward strand.
AGGTGTATAAGAAAAAAACATAAGGGGCTCATTCCTGCTGCTTCACAAGTTCAAGATCCTGAGGCACTCATCCTGTTTGCTCCTCTCTGAATTTCCCTGTGCTTTTCTTTATTTTATTTTATTTTTTTCTTCACAGAATTATTTATGGTACATAGTGACAATGAATGAGGGGCATTCCCACCACCAGTGTCGTCCTCCCTCCACCCCCGTTCCCAGCATGCATCCCATATCTCCTTCTGTGCTTTTCTTGCCTGAAGATCAAAAGTTGCATAAAAAAGATTTTGGAATGAATCTAACTTTCTATTTTGGCCCCAAACGGAAGTTTATGATATTGCTTTTTATGCAGAGAGATACTTAATTTTGACATCTTTTACTCTCTAATATTTAAATAAATAAAGTCCCTTAGGAAAAGTTTCTGAATAAATTTAGACCAAATCTTAAGCATGGTCATTATGAGGCAGAAATTCAATTTCATACATAGTCCTAATTCTGGTTCTGTAATGCTAATAAAAATGTTAAAGTGATAAAAACTGACAAACTCAAGTGTTTAATATGTACTGGGTCCTACATTAAGTACTTTAAAGTATTCATTTAAAAAAATTCTCTAAGATACTGTGATTTTGAAATTGTTATCTCCTACACATTAAGAGGAGACTTAGAAAGAGAAGAAAAAAGATTTGATACCACATCTCCATGATTACGAAATGGCATGGATTTTTCTGCTTAGTCATTTAAAAATGGTGAATGTTTTCTTTCACATTCAGATTACAAGGCCTACTCCCCAACTCAAGTGTAAGACTAGACCCAGCAATATACATTCCTTTTTACTTGTAGAAACTGGACATTCAAAGTGAAAAGCTTTTATTTATATTTTGGCACAAAGGCACAGTGACCAACTGAATCCTTTTATATTATGCAAAAAAAAGATTAACTTTCTGATATAAACTGTTTTATCCCATTCATGTAATTTCTGGGTACAGAAACATTCAGAGAAAATGTAATTTTAATTTTAAATTATGACACATTATTTAAGATACTTAGTGTTTCTTTCACAGAAATTAAAAATGCATAAAATATCCAAATTTTGTCATGCTTTTCCTCATGCCTTTTTATATTTTAAGGACACAGGTAACATATTACTTTTGTATCTCACTGCTAATCACTGATTTTCTTATCTATGGTAATCTACAAATAGACGTTTTGATATATGGTCCTTAGGAACCCAGATAGCTAAAAACATTAAAATTTAAATTTTGTTTCTCATTACTATATAACAGTTGGTTATATGTTTATATAATCTGTTAAAGGTTTATCTTCCTTCTAACTTGTAAAATAATCTATAAGCAAATTGGCTTAGTTACACTTAGGATGTTTGCACACAAATAATTTATTTACTAATAATTAGTTTTAACACATTGTGTATATTATTAAAGCCAATTTATCTGAGGATTTATACATCTTTGGCATATTTTTGTAAAAAATTTGATAAATATATATATTTTTGTTGTTATTCAGGAAAAGTAATGAATTTTTAATATGGAAATAATGTCCACTCAGAATGTACTGAAATATCCTACTACATACATATACAATGTCCAACTTTACCCTCAGTAGAAGAATAAAATAAAATCTGTGTTCTTGGAAAATGCAAAAAATCCATTTTGGGGAGTTCTGGAAGGGAAATTACTTATATATTGAATTAATATATTAAAAGCAAATAATCTCCAGATTTACAATGAGGCTATTGTAATGGAAGCAGCACTTCAAATATTCAATATTTATGAGACCTTTGTCATCTTTTGTGTATTTTTTAATAATTTAGATGATCTTAGTAAAGAATAATCATAGCATTAATGTGTGAGAGCCATTTTGTGAACAACAATCTAAACAGCTAATAATATGAATGTGGGAAAAAGAAAGAAACAAAAGCTAAGAAAATACTTGTGTACCACATTAGTCATATATTATTATTATTTTTATGTGAGATTTGCAATACCAACTAGGAAATAGGAACATGGCAAACAAAATTAAACTAATGTGCAGTTGCAAAGAATTATAGTCTCATATAAATAAAAGCTAAGACCTATGATCCCAAAAGTTGGAGGGAGGTGGCCAGAGATATGTACAAGTGGAATGAGTTCATGTGTCATTAGTGGAAGGAAGCAAACAATCAGGTGGTGGTGAACAGATGTGGTGTTATTGTGAATACTTTATTCCTATCTTTAACAAGATTATAAATAATGGTGCCTAAATAAAAATGGGAATTTTTATATGTAATTACTTTATTAACCACCATGGTTACAAAATTGTTCATGATACAATGTACATCTCCCTTCACTAGTGCATAATTCCTGACAACAATGTCCCCAGTTTCCTTCCTACTCTATTTCCCCCTGAATGCCTCTTGGGGCAAGCATTTTACTCCCCCCTGCTCTTATGATCCTGTGAACAAATCTTTTTAAATATCCAGGGGTCAAAGACATAGAATGATGGTATTACTCTTGTTTTGCTTTGTTCACAGTTGACCCTGACTTGATCCCCAGAACTGTACATCGTCCACCAAGTATGGCCAGGAATAAATAATCCATGAGCACAGAGACAAAATTAAACCCTGAGCACTCTCAAATATTTCTCATCCCCCATAACAGACAAAGGAAAGGCTGGAGATATATCTCAGGAATTAGAGACACATGTCTTACTTGTTCAAGATGGAGTTCATCCCAAACTCTGCTCGGTCCCCTGAGGGAACATAGACTTATGGATATGAAATAGATAGAGGAACCTGGGCACTGAATATTTTGTCCAGTTGTCCCTTCTGCTCCTGAACACTGTTTAAGAAGCCTCTTTTAAAAATTTAAAATAAACTTGCACTGTATTAGAAATATTAAATTTTGTTAAAAACCTAACATTGAGCTGACGTTGGAATCTAACAGTGCTTTCATGACTAAATTTTGCCCTACATATTACAGCCATAATAGGAAGTTAATATCCAAACACGTTAAATTTAGAAGAAATTTGGTATCATTGTTACAGTGTACAGATATTTGTTTCATGAGATTATATAAATATTCGAAATTTTTTAATTTATATTAATTCATTTATCTACCAAATATATATTGGGGGTCCCAATTTATTGATTCTGCATATATACAAAGTGCCAAAAAACAAATATAATCCCTAACCTAACTGAGTTTAATAATTCTGAGCAACTCTTTTATTCCCCCTAAAAATAAAATCTTACACTCAAAATTCCCTACAGCTTCTGGAATATTTATTCTCTGGAATGATTTTATGATCTTATGTTCTAAATTGACATGAATCTTAAAATGAGGAAAATCAGATGTAGTAAGACAATCCTGTTGCATTGAGCATTTTTCTATTATCTATGTCTGTTTTGATTAATAGTCTATAATTGTGTTCTCCTTTTGGTGGTCTGTTGATTAAAACTTATTTTGCTATAATTTTGAGATCTGTGGGTATAGTGTTTTACTGTTTTCAAAATCCAACAATTGAATTAAAAGCTAAGAGGAGAGGTCAAGAAAATAGCTCAAGTGGTAGAGCACATGAGTAGCATGTGAGGAGCCCTGATTTTGATTTCTGGTACCATACAATACTTAAAATTATATGTCATATCCTTGTTAACTCTATTCAGTTCTATTCCTGAGAAACACTGCATTCCACAACCCATATTACAAACTGTGTTTGCCTCCTGTTATTGTAAAGTTTGCTTTAAAATAGGAAATAAACAATATGTGATTGACATGAGTAGGGAGTCTTCTGAGAGAGTAGAGAAGATTAGAAATGGTAGGGTCAGAGTAGCTGAAATATTAAATACAAGAATTAGGAGAAATCTTATTGAACAGAGACTTGAAGGATTTTAGGTAATGACCCATGTAGCTGTTAGAAAGAAAATGTCTCAATCTCCGGCAACTCCACCAAAACAAACAAACAAAAACAAAAAACAAAAAAAACACAAAGTAGGGGCCGGGTGGTGGCGCTGGAGGTAAGGTGCCTGCCTTACCGCGCTAGCTTTGGACGGACCGCGGTTCGATCCCCCGTGCCCCATATGGTCCCCCAGGCCAGGGGCGACTTCTGAGAGCATAGCCAGGAGTAACCCCTGAGTGTCACTGGGTGTGGCCCAAAA
>PVKC010029429.1:0-15126 GCA_004027635.1 Crocidura indochinensis
CATGAGAGCGGCAGGTAGAAATCTCACTCACATGCAGGCTTCAGAAAGTAACAGCTTTATTCATCCTAGCCACTACACGTGTGGCATACATCATAACCTTTTAAGCAGCTAGCCCTGCATCTTAACTTCTCTCAGCCATCTTTCCTCTGACCTTCAATTTAGAAGAGCTCCAACCCGGCAAAAGCCAAAGACAAAAGAGCTCCTCTCCTCTGGGTCAGAGCCCTTAAGTACCTTTCCCAGACCCCTCCCAGGAAATGGGCAGGGTCTGCAGGTAAAGTTATAGGTCCTTTCCGGTTCCCAAGAACCCGCCCATAAATGGGTGGATCCCAGGTACTCCGGGGTGGAGCTACATATTGTTATATGTATTATTTTATTGTATATGTACAGGTCAATATCCTTACTTTTTGTAATCAGTTACTAAGGTAGATGGAAGTGAATTTCCAGCTTATCTGCAAGTTATTTTCAACTTATTAAAAAGTGTATAATCAAGCAAATGTAGAAAATTCTAGATGTTTGACCTAAATGGCTCTAAGTGGAGATGGGTCATAATTTTACTCTTGAACATTGATTGGCAAAATTCTGAATATCATAGTTAGAAGTGACAATGCTAATTGAATCTAGCAAGGAGAAGCCATGAATGCTGCCAAATATTCTTAGTGATGGAGTCACCAGAGAGATAGTACAGTGAGTAAGGCACTTACCTTGCATGTAGTCAACTCCAGTTCAATCTGTGGAACTAGATTCCTGAGCATCGCCAGGAATGACCTCTGAGCACTGCCAGTCACAACCCTAAATTAATTAGTTAATTAATTAAACATAATACAATGAAAAATGTAGCTTCCCATGACAAAAATTTACTCATATCTGCATATTTTAGGACCTACATTCACAAGCTCTTGAGTTCAACCCTTAGCATCACACACTCATTAATGTAAGGCCACAGCACCTTTGGATATGACCTCCACAATATAATAATAAAAATAATAGAAATAGGAATATTATCTTGGGTGCTAGATAGATATATAGAAGATCATGGTACTTGTGCTAGTTTTACAGGTTTCCAAAATATTTGAATAACTTTATTGGAGAACCCTTGAATGTAAACTAAGATTTCATAAAAGCCCTATATCTTCCTAGGAAACAATAAAATTTTTTTAACTGTAGCTAAACCTGGGACATTGTTTCAAATGTGGTTTGGGGATATTCTTGCAGAGCATAAATTTTCTGTAAATGGCTAGAACTGATTCTTCAAAATACATTCATTATGAAACACTAAGTATTGTCCTTATCCCCTACTTGGATACCTGTTTAACATATTTTCAGATAAGATGATGTGAAAAGCAAAAGCATAAATACTTGTAAGTCATATCTTATGAACTGGGCATTTTTGAATACATGCTGTTGAGTGTCAATCAATTGAAAAGCCTTTTATCTGAGTTGTGTCATGAGTTGCATTATGAGTTGTATAATGCTACAATCATGTTGTATCGTGTTAATTAGCTTCATTGCTTTACATTGCTTTAATTATTTTCTACTCAGAAAAACTTGTTTTTTTTTTCTTTTTTGGGCCACACCCAGTGACACTCAGGGGTTACTTCTGGCTATGGGTTCAGAAATCACTCCTGGATTGGGGGACCATATGGGACATCAGAGGATTGAATCTCCATCCATCCTAGGCTAGCGCATACAAGGCAAAATGCCCTACCACTTGCACCATCACTCTAGTCCCTTTATTTTTTAGATTTTTTCCCTCAGAAAAGCTTTTGTAACATTTTTCTAAGTTTCTAAGTTTACTACTGTAGACTTTGAGGATATATAAGAAATTACATACCTTGATGTCAGAAAGCAAACTAGTAATTAGGGGAGACAGAAAGTATGAGTGATCAATGTGAATGATCCTCATGGAGACTTGCTCTGAGGTTTCTCCTGGAGCATAGAGTTGGACACCACCTTAAAAATACATCTCAAGGGGTCCGGGACATAGCAAGGAGGTAAGGCGTTTGCCTTTCATGCAAAAGGTCATCGGTTCGAACCCCGGTGGCCCATATGGTCCCCCATGCCTGCCAGGAGCAATTTCTGAGCATGGAGCCAGGAGTAACCCCTGAGCACTGCCGGGTGTGACCCAAAAACCAAAAAAAAAAAATACATCTCAAACCTAGGATTGTGAAGTACTAATCAACTCTAGAATATAGGATAAGTATGGGTTGAGAAGGTAGATGATACAACGCTAGAAAGGGAACAGCCTGGTAAAGCCTTCTGAGTAAGAGTGGAATTCCTAGTGTGGTTCACCAATGAGAACAAAAGATTGAAGAGTTTGGCAAGAATTTGCCAAGCCCTACTTGAATGGGACTTGGTTAATAAATCTGGGTAGGCCAAGAATTTCATTTCTAACAAATTGCCATGAACCACACCTTGTAACCATTAGAAAATATGTGAATAGTTTTAATAAGGTTGAAACTGAGAAAAAGGTAGAATGGTGACCATAAAAAGAAATGAAGACTAAATTCTGGATCCAACAGGGAATTACTGAAGTACTTTAGCTGTTAGGGCATGATTAATTTATTAACTTATATTTCTTCTAATAAACCAAAAAAATAATAAAATGAATATGGGATGAGGCTCAACCGTAGAATATATACCTCACGTGTGTGAGACTCTGGGTTTGATCTGGCACTACAAACAAAACCAAAATAAATAAAATATCTGCCTTTCAAAATTCCTTTCATTAGTTTAATGAAGCAACGAAAATTTTTTTATTGAAAGAAATTTACTTAGAGAAAGTTAAAAAGAGAAAAAGAGAGAAATATGTTCAAGAGATAATATGGACTTCTTCAGAAGAGGAAGAGGCCTGTCTTTCAGAATTCTTTAGAGAATAATATCAAGACATATTATGCATGTAAATGTTAGCTTGTTTCATAAATACTAAAGATGATGGTTAGAATTTCATTTGACTAAAACATGTGATTTTATTCCAGATAAGAAAAATTGAGTTACAGCAGACATGATACCTGATTGCACCACTCAGTGCAGAAGTAGCTCTTCCAAGGGTCATAAAAACCCTCATCTCCCAGTTGGCACCCTGACAGTAATCTACCGGATGAGGTAAACAGCAAGGCTGTTTGTTCCAGTTTGGAGTCTTCTAGAATGAATCATTGAGAGATTTAATATCTAATCCATATGAGCTAAGGCAACTGTAAAGCTGAGGTCAGACAGGTTCATGAACTTGTAGTTTTACCTTCTAGACCAAACCGAGGTCCAAGCCTGAAGGTAGGGTATTTTTCCACAAAGGACAAAATAGGCCTCAGGCTAACTCAAGAGGATCAACAGGCAATTCAAGAAGCTTCAGGATTTGACCCAGCCTTGCCCCTATTCCATGCATTTTTTTAAAATTAAAAACATGTGAAATTCTATTCTTGGGAATCCAATAAAATTGTCCAACAAATTGCTGTTTAGATTTACTTTCACTTTTATTTAAGTTTCCTAGGCAGAATTATTGCTCCATTTTAACTAATTATAGGTTCAATGATTTAGTAAGAATGACACCCCTAACAGGTCTTCATATTTCAAACCTTTTTACTGCATTTCATATGGAATATCAACATGCATAATTCTGTTTTCAGCAAACCATGTACTTGTAATGCGTGCATGTTAACACAGAATTTATATGTTATTATTTTTCATTTTATCTTAGCAATACTACCTAGATATTTCATTTACTTAAAAAATAGTTTCATTCCATAGCCATGTGATGGCTTTATAGTTAGTTCAATTTCTAGAATCATCCATAATCCAGTCACAGAAATTAGAACTATTTTTGTTTGAAACAATCATTGAATGAAGTAACATCATTGAAAACATATAGGAAGCTGCAGAACTAATACAGAGGTTAAGATTCATGTCTTACATGTAGCTGACCCTAATTTGCTCCTTAGAACTTTTCAGTCCCTTGAGTATCAATAGGTATAGGCTTAAAGATCTTCAGCATTGCTGGCGTGGCCCTGGATGTCCCCAAGCATTGATAAGATGACCTGAGTATTCTCTGACATCACAGGTCAGAACAGTACCTTGCAATGAACTACTGGGAGTGGCCCCCAGTAAATCCCTGGCTACTGCTTGGAGCACCTCCTGTAAAGTTAAGGTAAAAAGAAATCTCCATAAATTACAGCATTTATCATAAGTTTTCCCTTTAATTAAGAAAACAATGATACTGGAACCCACAAATATCACAGCTAGGACTTTTGTGAGGGTAGTCAGACTGCAAAAGAAAAGGGGGGTTCTTTATTATGCTCAGTACAAAGCATAATAATGTGGTTCAATAAACTGATAAAGGCCTCAAGGAAGGATGGAGATTACAATCAAATTCAGTAAAACCCTTGAAGCAAAATTTCTAACAGTGGATGTGAAGTGGCAAGAAGGCCCAACAGTCATTTTTTCTGAAACACCTCTACTAGCATAGGAGATCCATCTCTTATGCACTTAAAAAGTCATTCATGGATAGGGTTTTTGGACTGTTGCTGTTGTTTATCTTTATGACCAACAAAAAATATGTCGTAGATATCAACCCTTTATCTGGTGTGTTGAATATGGTCATATGGCGGACTCCACAAAAAAATCACGAGATCCAAATTGTGAAATGTGCCTATTAAGGTGGCAGGTAGGAGGTGGGGGTTACAAGACAGGAACTTGGGAACACTCGTGGAGGGAAACTAGCAGTGGTAGTGGGATTGGTGATAGAATATGATATTCCTCATCTGGGCTCTTTGGAGAGAATGTGGGCACCCCCCCCCCCATATCTTTCTTCTTCTGGAAGCCTGAGACCTGTAACCATGCCCACAAACACAGTTGTCATGTTTGCACCAGGCCAGCTCCATAAACACATACTTTTCTAAACCAAGTTAAACCAAGCCATGAAAAATTGTGGGTATATTGGTCAGGCAGCAGAAAGCTGGCAATCTCAGGAGAGGGCAGTCCAAGCTCCTGTCCTGCTGAATCCATGCCTGCTATATCCATCACCATGAATCACCATTTTGCTGATGGCCTTGCCTCACCACCACACTATAATACTCTTTGGGGACACAAATCTGACCAAACTTCAGGTAAGCCAGTATTTGGGCTGGTGTTATCAAAATTCTTGGAACTAGCGTGGACACTATCCCTGTGCCAGCGTTCTCCTTCTTCCAGGAAGCATAACACCTGAGAAAAAGCCCCACAAAATCCACAGTATCTTAACAGAACTTTGAATTGCTGGCCAACTTCATTTGTTTGATGCTTTCACCCCTATAGTAACACCTCCAATTCAACAGAATGAATAGCTAACAAGAGTTTACTAAACTTCCTGCCATTGTACTAATGATTTTATTGGAAATACAATAACTTTCATAAATGTGCTTGCTACTGCACTTTTTCATTTTTAAAAATAACTTCCTTCTCTTTTTTCTTTTTATTCTGTTTTTTTAATAACTGCACTCAGTTAACTGGAAGCAAATATATTATGGTCAACTATATCAACTATGTCATGAATTTTCTTTAAATAAAGTAAAAAAAATGAAAATAAGAAAGAATATGATGTGCCTAAAGCTAAACTATCAATAGCTTTGTAAATCATGTTTCTTTAAATACAAAATTTTAAAAATAAAAAGCTTTAAGACTTCTTAGAAAAGGATTATATATGAAGGAGCTTATGTAAAATAGTTGGATTTAACAGAGGGTCTGTTATTTTCAAATCCAAATGATTGATTTGTTTTTGGATTGGAAAAGAAAAGATTTTCAAGACTGGAGAAGTTTACTTGTATGTGGCCTATTTGGGGAGTGATCCTTGAGTTACAGTATCAGGAGTAAGGCCTGAGTACTGCAAGGGTATGACCTAACCAACACCCTCCCAACCCTCATCTCTCTAGTACAAAAAGAAAAGAAAATATTCTAATTTTACTGGGAGTCAGTAACTTGGATTCTGGAACAGAGGATGAGATCATATAGGTTAAGATTGAAGAAATCTGCCAGTTAAGGGGAACCCTGACTTACTGACTTTCTGTTTCTGTGTTCTCATTATGGCTCTGAAGAAATAAAAAGAAAAATGCTCACGTTTGGTACATGTTGGACTTTGTATGACTGAAACTCAATCATGAGCAACAATGTGACTATGTGGTGATTCAATTAATTTTCTTGTTTGGTTTTGGTTTTGGCTTTAGGGTCACACCCTGTGGTGCTCAGGGTTACTCCTGGCTCTCTGCTCAGAAATCACTTTTGGCAGGCACGTGGGACCATGCTGAGATTCGAACCACCATCCTTCTTGGATTAGCTGCTTGCAAGGCAAATGCCCTTCCACTGTGCTATCTCTCAGTCCCCTATGAAATTTTTTTAAAAAGAAGAAATAAGAGCAAAAATCAAGAGAAAGACTGAATGAAAATATTTATAATTGATTGTTGTATGAAGAAAGCACTTGCCAGAATAGGCATAATATGAGGTTTTTTTGAAGGGGTATAAAAATACATATGTATCAGACACACAAAGATGGGAAGATCATGGATATGGTTCATGCATGAAGGACTTTCCTGGGTGGGTCTTGTATTTGATCCCTGACACCATATATGTACTGAATTCTCACCGTCAGCACCAGAAACACCACAAGAACAAAGTGACCGGGAAAATGTGAACAGGATCAGGACTTACTAAATGGAGCAGCTGTCAGAAATTATTCTTTCTCTGTTGCTTTCATATATTTATCAAGTTCAGATAATAAGGAAATCAATGTCCCAAACAAAGGATTGATGAGACCCTGGAAAAAGGTCAGACATATTTCAGAAGTATAGAGCAAACCATATTAGAGCCTTTATTTTTTTAATTTGGGTAAAGGAAGCTACTCCTGGAAGTGCTCAATAGTAATAAATACCAGGGTTAGAGCCCCAGTGCCAGGACTTCTCATGCCCTTCAGTGATGAAACTGCTCTTTCTAAAAAATATCTTTAGAGGTAGACTTTTTGATCAGGGCAAATTTGAAGGACAAGATCTAAAGAGCCAAAGTGTGGGCCTTAAGATTAACGCTAAGAATGAGACAGCAGTTGGAACCCCTCCCCAGGGAAAAGGAGTCACTTCCTTTTTCCCACTGCTCTTAAAACCTAGTGTTTGAGAAATATTACCTATGAACTACTGTTGTCACTTTTTTAGAGGTATGAAATCTTCCTCTGGAAGAAATACGTTCTGAAGAAAGCTGATTCTTTGCCATGAGATCATTTATGAGTTCTCCTTTTTTTTTTTTTTTTTAGCTTGACTAAGTAACTAATACTCAGTTTTATCAGAGCAGGAGAAAATAAAAATAGATAGCTGACTAGATGGATGGATATAGAGAAACTGCTTTCATTTTAGAGCATTTTGTATTTATTCTACAGAACCTAATTTATGTAATCTATATTATGTAAAGAAGAGGTTGAGGCTGAAAGAGGTTTATAACCCAGATCTATTAGGTTTTAAGGCTGGTTCCTCTTTAAGGCCACTGCCTTCTTCATTGCAACTTCTCACAAACTTTCTCAATTAAATCAATAGGCTGTGTTTAGGGCAAAAAGAACACTGGATTAGTAGTCTGGATTAAGATTAGAAATCTTTGGGCCAAAGCAGTAATACAGTGAATAGGGCATTTATCTTGGATATAGGCAACAGGGTTCAATTCCCAGCATCCTATATTATCCCCATTACTATGGGGAATGATTCCTGAGCACAGAGCCAGAAGAGAGTCCTGAGCATCAACAAATGTGACCAACCCCCCAAATAATCAAAACAAACAAAAAAATGAAGAGTCTATACTTTCATGCATCCCAGAAATGGATCTCCACAATCTCCACAATTTCCAACTAGTGCATTTTAATTCTCACCTTTATGCTGTTTGCCCATATAACAGGCATTCTTGCCATAGTTATTTTTCAATATGTTGATTCTGTTCAACTCAGGGGGATATAAAATCTCTTGCTAAATGAGAAGCAAAGCCTGTATTGGAAACATATTTGTGTAGAGATAAATGACTAGATAACTTTTTCTGAACAGTTAATTTAAAATGGCAGTACTTTACTGTTGAATTTTCTTTCTTTTTTTTCATGTTCTCATTCAACAAATATTCATATCTTTTGTGAACTGACTAATGTAAGTGACACAGAGAACCTCAAACAATTACCTTGAGGCTTCTTAAAAGAGGACTAGCCATACTGTGGTTTCTGTCTAGTTTAGTTGCAAGGTGATTATGTAAGTAAACTTAGCCGTGATAGCAGGAACATTGTGGTTGGGATGGTGGTTGGTTGGAAGGAAGAAGTAGACTTCAAGAAAACTTTATGTAGGATATTTATATCTCTTGCAAAATTAAAATGAAGTCTTAACTATAGTTACTTTCTGCTGCATTAGTTTGACCCATTCTTAAGTATCCTGCCCTGTTTCTACTTGTCCAATAACTGAGGGGGACTGCTGTCAGAGTGAATCATTTCTGCTTACTGCAAGAAGATCACTAAGAGGATGTTTTAATATACTACAAAAGAAAAATCCATCTTAGGGCTGCCCTTCTATTTGGAACAGGTATTAAATTTTTTCTCATGGAAATGCTAGGAATCATGTGGCTTATTTCTTTTGTTTACTAAGTGAGAGAAGCTGATAGTCACATTTCGGATCCAATTCTTGAATTCTTGTGTACTAGACTTTATAACCACATGGAGCATCGATCTTACCTTTTTTTTTTTAATCTGATTCCTCTTAGGAGTCTTTATACTAGATATCTCCGTTCAAATGATATAAATGATTTTTATACATTTATTGTACATTTTAAGCTACTTTTAATTATTTTAAACAAATAGAAAGACTTTATTGTTTATGCCATATTATGGGATGTCAGTCCAAACCACAATAGCAACCCCACCTTTAAAAACTGCTGGGGGGCAAGAGCAATAGTACAACAAGCAGGGAGTTTGCTTTACACACAGCTGATCCAAGTTTGATCTCTGGCAACCCATATGGTCCCTCAAGCCTGTCAGGAGTGATTTTTGAGCTCAGAGCCAGGAGTAACCCCTGAACAACACAGGGTATGGCTCAAAACCAAAAAAAATATATAAATAAAAATAAAAACCGGGGCCCCGGGAGATAGCATGGAGGTAAGGCGTTTGCCTTTCATGCAAAAGGTCATCGGTTCGAATCCCGGTGCCCCATATGGTCCCCCGTGCCTGCCAGGAGCAATTTCTGAGCATGGAGCCAGGAGTAACCCCTGAGCACTACCGGGTGTGACCCCCCCAAAAAAAGAAAGTGCGATTAAGAGTATTGTAAATCTTGGTACCTTAATAAAAATGTTTAAAAAAAATAAAAACCATAAAAACTTCTGAAGGGCCAGGAGATAATACTGGGCTAAGGGAACATGTCTAGCATACATCTAGCCCTGGTTTGATTCCCAGTACCACATGATCCCTCAAGCATCACCAAATGTACAGTGGAGATCCCAGAACACCACCAGTAGAAACTCCCAAGTCTAAGCAGCATTGAGTGCTCACTCACCTCCTTGCATTGATATACCAACTGGATTGACTGAAAAATCACAGGCAGGGTCCAGGCCTCCTGAACAACTGCTCGGAAGTCACTCCCTCCAATAGTTACTATTAAGCCTAAGAATACTCCTCAATCTCTAATATTTTTTTAGGTAATACAATCTGTCTGGGAAACTTGACTGAAACTGAGGAAGGTGCCTTATTCAAGTTGAACCACATAGATACTTTCCTTCAGAAGTTGGAAATTAGTTCTTGACACCAGCCATGATCTGCTAGGCTCTTCCATTGAAATTATTTATAGTATTGATTCTCAACAGTCAGACTCATACAGTCCCCTGGTATTATTGAAAAGTCAGTGTTGATGTAATGGCACTTGGACACGTCCCTTGGAAAATCCTACTGTAATGACAGTTGGACCTGGACACACCTATGTACATGCCTTTTGGACATGCCCCCATCACACTGGTATAAAAAGAAAAACTTGGGAGACTGGAGCTGTGGCGCAAGCCATACATCTGTCTGTGCGCCTTAGCCTTGGTCAAACCAAGGTTCTATCCACCAGCGTCCCATATAATCTCCCAAGCCAGGAGCCAGGAGCGACCAATTTCTGAGCACATAACCAGGAGTAACCCCTAAGCGTCATCAGCTGTGCCCCCCAAAAGAAAAATTTGGATAGTTGGAGGGGGAGGCCAGGGTAGTGATCAGAACTGTGTCTGCTGATCCATGGGGGGTGGAAGGGCTGAGATAAAGCAAGATGATGCCTACTTGTATCTATCTCTCTCTTTCAAACTTGGATCTACATACCTCCTCTGGCCTCCTCTGACCTATGAATTTCTCTCTCTCTCATATCTCTCTCTCCCCTCTCTCTTAAATCCTTAGGGTGGGCAGTAACATAAGGGAGTACAAGATACAGTCCTGTTGTATCCCAACCTATCAGAGCAGGTGAAGGCACATATACTCTATAGCCATAAATTCTTCTCCTGAACATACTGATTGGGCCAACTTATTGGATTTACCTAATATAATATCTTTGAAGAATTTGTTACTGAAAAATCAGAAACCAAAACCTTAAATGTGCCCAGCCCTTATTAAATTGTTCCAAAGAAAGTTCTTCTACTTACTCCTAAGTAATCTGTGTGACCAGATAGGATTTTTTTTTTTTTTTTGGTTTTTGGGCCACACCCGGTGATGCTCAGGGGTTGGTTACTCCTGGCTATTCGCTCAGAAGTCGCTCCTGGCAGGCACGGGGGACCATATGGGGAATCGGGGGATCGAACCGCAGTCCGTCCTATGTTAGCGCAGGCAAGGCAGGCACCTAACCTTCAGCGCCATCGCCCGGCCCCCCAGATAGGATTTTTTAATGAATTAAAAGATCATTCAATTTTACTGCCTTATTGTTGTTCTAACTTTTCCTCCCATATACAAAGTTATTCATTTATTTCACATGCATTGATTGAACACAATATGTTTGAAGCACTCTGTTGTGTGCTATGGGAAAAGGTGATGGGGAGAGGGGAGAAAATGGGTACCACAGTGGCAGGTGACAAAGAATATGGCAAAGAAGCAATACTCACTTCTCAGGATATAGCAATATAAAGGCACTAGAAATGTGCTCCAGGGAGTACTAGTATTTATGGTAATCAATTTTTCTTTCCATATGTGGAAATGATCAAGGGTTAGCTAAACTGACATTCAAATTATGCCCAAGAAGAAACTAGAGGCAACTAAAATTTCAAGAATAGTCTCATTTAAATCTAGATAAAACTTATCAGATATTCTGCATATTATAACTTCCATTAAAATTACTTTCTCTGTACCATTCTCTTCAGCTGGTATTTGCTCTTTCTTTGTATTGTTTTGAAAATAACAAAGAAATAGAGTGAGGAATGCAAAATTACTCTGGTTGGAAAAAAAACTCACATTCCTAAATATATTCTTGGTGCATTTAAACATATTCAAAAGAATTTCTGAGAGTGAGAGATAGCATGGAGGTAAGGTTTGCCTTTCATGCAGAAGGACATCGGTTCAAATCCCAGCACCCCATATGGTCCCCCAGAAATCTCCAGGAGCGATTTCTGAGCATGGAGCCAGGAGTAACTCCTGAGCACTGCCAGGTGTGACCCCCCCACCAAAAAAAAAAAGAATTTCTGAGAGTGCTCTCATATCCCTACTAGCTAGTGTAAATAACAGAATTTTGGGTTAAAATAATAATATTTTTGAATAAACATATACCAGATAATTCTGTGTTGATATAGTATCTTACTTAACATTCAGAACAATTTTTAAAGTAATTTTGTCTTTTCCACTTTAAAGAAGAGCAAATAGAGGCTCAATAGAGGTAAAGAATATTCTCAAGGTCATGAGGTCATTAGAGATGGAGAATGAATTAATATTCTCATATAACTCTAGAATATGGTTTTTATCAGTCTATACTCTATGTGTATCGTAATGCCAGACAGTTGGTATACATTTAATAAATATTTGCTAAATGAGTGGACAAACTGATGATCTAGCTGCATAAGCAACTCGAGCAGGAGGATAGGAAGAACCATTCAGCTAAATGATAAATTTCTAACACTATGGATTTGTGTTAACATTTCATCCAGGACAAAGGTGCCCTCTTTCAGAGATGAATCATGGAACAGAAATAGCATTCCTTGATACAGAAGATGTAAACAACAACCTTTGCTCCTCTTTATGTGATATTGGGACCACCATTCCTATGACTTTCTAAGTGTAGGTAGCTTTTCTGCAAAATAAGGCCTCCAAGAATACCTCTAGATTCTCTTCTACATTTATCAATCTGTCATTCATAGGAATTTTACCTTAGAGAAATTGGTCTTGTGAATGAACTAGTCCAAAGACAATCCTCAGTGACTTCAAGACTGTAAGAGAGGAGTTTCCATTCTGTATGTAGTACTGCCTTTTCTGGATGCTTAGATTCTCTACTAGTATGTTGCACTTGTTGATTTTTTTCTTTTACTTTGTTTTAATTTTTACAGTTTTTTTAAAATTTTTCAACTTTTACCTTTAAGTAAAGTTGACAAAATAGCACTACTACTCCTAAATAGCCGACATTTAGTATATTAAATTGTTCACAGATTTCAGGTCCAGTAAAATGATAAAATTATTTTAGTTGACATCAATAAAGCTTAAAAAGTAACATTAGAAAATACTATTATTATCTAATCTACAGTCCCCAGATTTACCTGTGACCTCATAAATACTTTTTTTCTGATTTGAATTCTGTTCAGTTCTTGCTGTATGTAATTTTTATTTGGCTACTTTTGTGTGTGTTTTTGCTTTTGCTTTTTGAGCCACATCAGGATGTCAGGGATCGAACCCGGGTCAGCTCTGTGCAAGGCAAACACTGTATCAGTTGTGCTATTGCTCTGACCCTGATTACTCTTCTTTAGTTTGAAACAGATTCTCAATATGTTTTTGTCTTCTGTGTCCTTCAAATATTTGAAAAGTGATGCCCAAGTACTTTTTAAGCCCTTGATTTTGGGCTTATCTTATTCAAAATGAATTGAAGTTACATATGCCATGATTCCATTTTCTTAAGAGTGCATCTTGGGCATTTCATAGTGATAATTTGTTCTTGCATTTATTACCCATGTGTTTAATTTTATTGCTTTCTGTGTCTCTTCATATCTAGACATTTTATAATTAAAAACAAATTGAGTTTTCATAAGACCCCGGAACTCCACTTTTTGACATTCACACCAAGGCCAAAACCCATTATAATGAAATTATTAAAAAATAAAATACTTTAAAAATTAATCTATATAGGGGCCGGAGTGATAGCACAGCGGTAGGGTACTTGCCTTGCATGTGGTTGATACAGGACGGACATGGGTTCAATCCCTGGCAACCCATATGGTCCCCCAAGCCAGGAGCGGTTTCTGAGTGTATAGCCAGGAGTAATCCCTGAGCGTTACCGGGTGTGGCCCAAAAAAAGAAAAAAGAAAAGAAAAGAAAAGAAACAATCTATATAATTTACTAATAGAAACATGGTTAAAACTAGAAGACAGCATGTTGAATAAAGTTAGTCAGAAGAAATGAGAGAAATGGAGAATCATCTCTCTCATTTGTGGAATATAAATAAATGTAGTAAGAGAATAGTAAAGGACCAAAGGCATCAATCAGGCTCTGAGAGTCAACTACAGATCTAAAACTATCATGGAGGGTGAGGTGGTGGGCGAGAGGGTGGCAGAGAATCTTGAAATATCTGTGAAGGACAGTATACACAGAAACTCTGCAGCACAAGAAAATCTCAAAGGTGCTTAGACTCGAGTACTGCACGAACCTTCCAACATCTAAGATGGCAACCACAGTAGCTGCCCAGTCAGAAATACTTGAGAGAACAATTTCTCTGATTATGAAGAACACACCAACAAAGTAATCAGTGACTGCACATCGTGTCCTCCAGTGACTAGCCATAGCAGTGTTATTCTTGTGGATTTAAACTACAATGCACACCCTCGAGAAACCTTCCCCTTACACCAGAGTAAAGAGCACCTGTTTATGTCTGTCTCGAAGGTCGACCTGATGCCTCTCTTCTACTGGAACCTTATGTTCAAGCGCTACTGTGCTGGTTGTGCCTTTGTGCAGAAGCTATTGTTTCTGAGTAGACACTGAGAACTCTCAATTCTTATTCTCCTCTCTCTGGTTTCTGGATCCATATCGCAGCGACTGGATGACTGGGGTAAGAGGAGCTTTAGTCCTAACTCATGGAGGATTTCACTGCTGGGTGATGGGATCCACATGCTTCCCTTGTCCACATGTCTTGAACAGGCCTACAGTAGGGGTAAAGGCCACCCAGGGTGAGCCTAATTCTTTGTGAATGAAAGAATAGATTTCTGTTTTTTTAAATGAAAGCTTGCCATAAAGAAAATGTAATTTTGTGTTTTCTCAAATGCTCTTCTGTATCCACATGGATGGTCATAATTCTTCTAACGTTTAGCAGCCTTTTCTCTGGGATTCTCTTGAGAGTGTTAAAAAGTGTAAGAAGTGCCAGGAGAAATCTGAGCTGGAAAGGGGCATCAGATCTATTATCCACCAGACAGACCTTCAGTCAGATTTCTTCTCTGAACATTCTCAGACAAATTGAATAAGTTGTAACAGAATCAGAATCTCCAGCTGTGTTATTGTCCTACGAGTACATTGATAATGGTTACAGCTAATAAAGAAAGCTTGAAGAAACAGATACAAAAATCGGTCCTCTTAAGATACTTGACATGCAGCAAACTAAGCCATTCTCTGTGTCTAGGAATCAAAATTAATGTCCATTAAAATGTCAAATGAGTTTATAAATTGTTGTTGTTGTTGTTTTACTATTTAAGGATCACAGAAATTATTCTGTTGTCATTTTCTTGTCTTTGTAGAGACCAACAGGGATTATTCCTGGCTCTGCACTCAGGATTTACTCCTACTGGTGCTCAGGGGACTGTATAGAATGTTGGGCAAATGCCCCATCTGCAGTACTATTTTGGCCCTTTATATCATCTCTAACCTCCACTCCACCTCCCTCAGCCCCCCAAAAAAACTGTACAGGAGTTTACCAATATATTAACATGTAAATAATGAGAAGCATCCTGGCAGAAGCCTGCCCATTATCT
>PVKC010029430.1:0-15130 GCA_004027635.1 Crocidura indochinensis
CGGTTGTGGTCTTTATGTTTCTGGGATCCCCAATCACACGGCTCGATCAGTCCCACGTGGGTCAGGTGAGACCATCTTACCGAGAGACCGGGGTCCCAGTCCGTAGCTTGGCTCAGCAGAGAGGAGAGGAGGATATGTATCACAATTTCTTTAGTCATTCATCTGTTGTTGGGCATGTGGGTTCTTTCCAGATTCTAGATATTATAAATAGTGCTGCAATGAATACAGTGTGTATATGGTTTTTTTGTGCTGTGTGTTTGTACTTTTAGGGTATATCCCCAGCTAGCTGGATCATATGGGAGATTGATTTCCAGATTTTTGAGGAATTTCCATGTTGTTTTCATAAAGGCTGGACTAGATGGCATTCCCACCAGCAGTGAATAAGAGTTTCTCCCCACATTACTGCAAGTACTAATTGTTTTTGTTCTTTATGATGTGTGCCAGTCTCTGTGGCATGAAATGGTACCTCATTGTTGTTATGGCTTGCATCTCCCTGATGATTAGTAATGCGAAGCATTTTTTCATATGTCTTTGGTCATTTGTATTTCTTCTTTGAGGAAGTGTCTGTTCATTTCTTCTCCCCATTTTTGATTGGGTTAGTTTTTTTTCTTGTTATGTTCTGTAAGTACATTGTATATCTTAGCTATTAGCCCCTTAACTGATGGGCATTGGATGAATAGTTTCTCCAATTTTGTAGGTGACCAATGTATACTCATCACTATTTCCTTTGAGGTGCAGAAAATTCTCAGCTTAATGTAGTCCCATCTGTTTATCTCTGCTTCCACTTATTTGGAGAGAGCTGTTTCTTCCTTGAAGATGCCTTTAGTCTCAATGCCATGGATCATTTTACCTATGTATTGTTCTATATATCTATGGTTCTGGGTCTGTTATCAAGGTCTTTAATCCATTTGGATTTGACCTTTGTGAATGGTGTTAGATGGAGATTCAAGTTCGCTTTTTTGCATTTGGTTGACCAGTTGTCCCAAAACCACTTGTTGAAGAGGCTTTTCTTGTTCCATTTTGCAAAGATTTCTTTGTCCTTTTTTATCAAAGGGCCCTTTCTCAAAGATTCTTGCCCCTTTATCAAAGATTAACTGATTGTATGTTTGGGGAACATTCTCTGAATACTCAAGTCTATTCCACTGATCTCAGGGTCTGTCTTTATTCCAATACCATTCTGTTTTTATTACTATTGCTTTGAAGTACAATTTAAAGCTGAGGAAAGTAATGCCTCTCATCTTCTTTTACCTAAGGGATGCTTTAGCTATTTGTGGATGTCTATTGTTTCAAATGAATTTCAGGAATGTTTGATCTACTTCTTTGAAGAATTTCATGTCTATCTGAATTCTTACCCGAGTCCTCCATTTTATATGAAAACACCAGGTAGTTATTTTAATAATTGTTAATAATTTTATTTATTAGTTATTAATATGATTATATAATTATTATAGTATTTTAATTATTATAAATTAATACAATGATAATTTTAATAACAAACTTCAAATGCTTTTTTCCCTAATGTAGTCCACAAAAAAATTGTACCTGATTCCTGCAGAAAACAAAGTTTAACAACTCGGTTTGTGTCTGTTTCTATATATATTTGTTATCAATGTGATGATTTTCTACCCTAGGTGGTTTTCCTAAAATTAATTTGTAAAAGAGTTCTATTTTATTGCTTTAAAGAAATATTTTAGGAATGGAACAATTGCAAAGCCTTCAGTAAAGCTTTTGCCTTGCACATGGTCAATACAGAATGGACCTAAATTTGAATTCTACCTTTCCATATGGTTCTCCAAGCCTGCCAGGAGTGACTTCTGAGCTCAGAGCCAGGAGTAAGCCCTGAGCGCTGCTGGGTAAAACCCAAAATCCTAAAAAAAAGAAAAGTAAACTTTTAACATACAAGGCTGGTTCAACATACACAAATCAATCAACATCATACGCCACATCAATAATAAAAAAGATAAAAAAACCACATGTTCATATCAATCAATGCAGAGAAGGCATTTGACAAAATTCAACACCCATTCATGTTGAAAATACTAAGCAAAATAGGTCTGAAAGGAAACTTTCTCAAGATAGTTACAGCTATCTATGAAAAGCCCATAGCTAAACATTATCCTTAATGGTTAAAAACTGAAAGCATTTCCACTAAGGTCAGAAACTAGGCAAGAATGTACACACTCTCAACTCTTATTTATCATAGTCTTAGAAGTCCTAGCAATAGCATTCAAACAAAAGAAGGGAATCAAAGGAATTCAAATAGGGAAGGAGGAATTAAAACTATATCTTTTTGCAGATGACATGATGATATACATGGAAAACCCTAAAGAGTCCACAGTAAAACTCCTAGAAACAATAAACCAATACAGCAATGTGGCTGGTTATAAAGTCAATGAACAAAAGACAGTATCATTTCTCTATACAAATAATGAAGTAGAGGAGAAAGATTAAGAATACAACTCCATTTAAAATAGTATCAAAAAACATCGAGTACCTAGGAATCAACCTTACAAGGGAAGTGAAAGACTTATACCAGACAAAATTCAAAGCACTTCAGAAAGAAATTGAAGAGGATCTAGAGAAATGGAAGAACATTCCATACACATGGGTAGGTAGAATCAACATAGTCAATATAACAATTCCTAAAATTTTCAGATATATAGAAACTAATTTAAATAGTTTAGAAATTAGCATTATGACCATTGGGTTTATACAGACACATAACCTTTTTGTTTTGGTTTGGAGCCATTTTAGATTCTTTCTCCCTGTTCTGGCTCTCTCCTCACACTCTAGTAAATTGCCATGTTTGAGATTAAGTGATCAATTCTTCCAGCTACTTGGGACTGAACAAGGATGCAGAAATTTCAGAACCAAAATCAGGAGACAAGGGGATGAGAGACAGTATGAGGGTTAAAATATAAGCTTTATGAAAATGTTCAGAATATAAGGTTCAACTGCATTACAAAATTTGTGTTCCTATCTGCATAAGAACTTGTTTGAATATGTAATATTTTCCCATTTTAATGTGCCTATGCAAAAAAGAAACAATGCCACAAGGTATTATTGGTGCTTTTGGGGGCCAAGGGAACAAGCCCAACAATTCCCGTAACTTGGTTTTAACTTGAACTCTAAAAAGAGAAACTCAGTATTCCTTATTGAACAGGTCACAAAGAAAAAAGAAAAAACAGTGGGCAAAATTGTCACTATATAAGAGGATATTCAATAGGAGTTATAGCTATTAAGGGAATACATCTAAGATATTCAAAGGAGATATACATGTCCCTTTTATGTCTTTAGAAATAGTTGGGGGAGGGTGTTGAATCTGGGACACCACTTTGGTCTGTGATTTGACCCTCTGGAGTCTGCAAAACGACTCCCAGCAATCCTATATCAGGAGATGTCTTTGAGGGTGGCTTCTCAGAAACCAAGTATGGCAGCAAGCACAGGTATATAGTGAAGGAAGGTAGAGGACACGAGGCCATGAGAGTAGATAAATAGGAACAGAGTATTGGTTTCTTCTCAGGCTGAGAGTCTATTTTTTTTCACTTTGGGAGCTGGTTGGCAGCTGGCTTGAGTGGGGATAATGATTTGCTTTATGAGGAGCCAAGAACTAAGGATAAAAAGGGTTAAATGTGGGGTAATAGGCAGTGGGGGTGAGGGAGTAAAGGATGAAAAATGAGCTTGTAAGGTGGTGAACCAAGCAGGGAAGACCTCAGAAGAATGGGCATTGCCCATACACTCCTGATATGAATACCATCTATGGAAACAACCACAATTGTCTACAACATCACCAGGAAGCAAAGCTCTACCAGGGAAGACCCTACCTCTGTCCTGGTATTGACTTACTCCAAATAGTGTTCTCTTAACACCCAGACAACCTGCTTGCAGGGCAGGTCTCTGCACATCTAATGGTGAGGTGAAACTAGAGGACACTCTACAACAACACAGAAACCAGATCTTTAACTACAGAAACCTGAAACCAACTACAGCTAGAGAGTGAAACAATTTCACCAAGACCACAGAGAATGATTCAGGGGATAGACAATGATGCTTGGAATAGCATGTGGTGCTAGGGATCAAACCTGGTTGACCACATGCAAAGAGTTGTTTCCATAGATGGTATTCATATCAGGAGTGTATGGGCAATGCTCATTCTTTTGAGATCTTCCGTGCTTTGTTTGCCACTTTACAAGCTCATTTCTAGTTCTTTACTCCCTCATCCGGCATCCCATATGATCCCCTGAGCCAGCCAGGAGCAATTTCTGAGCACACCCTGAGCACTGCTGAGTGTGACCCCAAAAACAAAATAATTAAATAAATAAATAAATAAATAAAATCCTATTTAAAATTAATTACTGGAGGAATCTGAGAGCACTCCAACTGATATTCTGTCAACCAGTTTGGCCCCATCCCCCCATTCTTCCTGTGCAACTTGATCTTACCTGCAAGACCCAACCTGGGAGGGGTCTTGCTAACTGTAACTTTACCTGCTAGAACCCTCCCATTTCTGGGAGGGGTCTTAGAAGGTTATAAAAGGTTTTGCCTAAAGGGCAAAAAGGATTATGAATTTGGCCTGGATGGAGGAGACATGCTGAAAGAAGTTGAGACATAGGGCAAGCTAAAAATGGCATGTGCTTAATTGGTTATGATATAGGCCACACACGTTGGCCAGGACAAAGAAAGATGTTATCTCTCTGGAAGTCTCCCTGTGTATGAGTTCTATACCAGCCAATTTCTTGGACCCAGATACCCTTCAGCTGAAGGGGGTCACAGAGCCACGTGGACTGGGATGGCAGAGAAAAGTCTCACCATCCACCACCATTCAAGCCCATACTAAGGGCTGTTTTACTACAAATCATTTCAATGCTAGGGCCCAAGTATGTGGTGCTGCTCAGGTCCTGTAATGATGGGGGCCAAAGGGGCCACCTCAGTAATTCCGGGAGGACTCCAAGAGTATCCCTGGCAACTCCCAAGTGGTCATGTAGTATGGGGGAATCAAATCCAGGATTAGGCAAAAAAAAAAAAAAAAAAAAAAAAAAAAAAAAAAAAAAAAAAAAAAAAAAAAAAAAAAAGGTAGAATAAAGCATATCCTCTACACTTTCTCTCCTCTGGTTCCTTAAAACTAATTTTAAACTTTTCCAATGAATCCTTGGAAAATAACAGCAAAAATTTTCCCTTTCCTTATTAAAAGGGTGAAATTCATTAGGTATATTTGATATTGTAAATTACTTGAGAAAAGTAATATTGAGAAGGCCCAGGGAGACTCCAGTGGCAGAACACCTGTCTTGCAAGAGTAAAGGTTTGACTCAAATGCCTGATTCAGGGGCTAGAGTGATAGCACGGCCAGTAGGGCATTTGCTTTGCATGCTGCTGACCCAAGTTTAATCCGTGACATCCATATTCTTCTCTGAGTTTGCCAGAAGTGATTTCTGAGCACAGGGCTAGGAGTAACACCTGAGCACCATTAGTGCAATCCTGGAAGCATGTGAACTAGGTGTGCAATCTTCAGCATGCACAGCCAAGTATGTCACTCCCAGATCCTTCCCAGTGTTCAAGGACTGCAACCAAGTGGGTGGGATATCGACTCCTTATTGCAACCATGAAAAAGAATGGAAGTGGGGGTGGAGGAAGGATACTAAGCCTTCTTCATGTTGTATTTGTCTTACATCTATTTATTCTATAAATTATATACTATCCCTAATAATCATACACTTTATATAAGTTATCACTTAGCATTCTATTATCCTTAAAAGCTGCATGTGCCAGAAATAAACAAATTTCCTTGTCAATAGCATTATAATTCAATCTAATCAGATCTTTGGTCATAACCATTTCTAATTATTTGCAATTTACATAAGTTATTGTAATATGCTAATGTTTTCATAACTATATTTCACCTTTAGAGCAATTGATAGAAAAGACAACTATTCTAGAATACAGATCTTTGATAACTTGAAGATCATAAAAATAAATTGTGTACAATTTTTGGTAATTTAAGAAAAATTGGGGCTCAAAAATAAAAATTAGGGTTGGATAGCTCAAGAATAGTGACAGAGTATCCTTGCATCTTTGTTTCAGACTGTGTGATGTGTAAACAGCTACTAATATTAATATTTCTGATTCTATGACCAAAAGTTTCAGATTGAAGATTTTCAGAGAAAGTATCTCTGTTGCCCTCAATTTCTTAGGAAAGTAAACTTTTCTTTGACTCATCCAGGGTCATGTGAAAAGCTAGACTCGGGGCCAAAGAGATAGCACAGCAGTAAGGCATTTGCCATGCATGCAGAAGGACAGTAGTTTTAATCCTGGCATCCCATGTGGTCCCCCGAGTCTGCCAGGAGCATTTTCTGAGCATAGAGCCAGGAGTAACCCCTGAGTGCTGCTGGATGTGACCCCTCCCCCCCAAAAAAAAGAAAAAGAAAAGAAAGACTCAGCTAATTAAATGAATTCATGAATATCTATTAGGTATCACTTTTCAGTGTTGATGTTTTCTTTATTCTGCTGTGCTGTCAGCAATGTTGTAAAATATCCTTAATTCACAAGAAAGGAGCTTTTCTTTAATAAAAAAAAACTTTATTTAATGGGGCTGGAGAGATAGCACAGCACATCAGTAGGGCATTTGCCTTGTACACAGTTTACTGGGATGAACCTGGGTAAGATTCTCAGCATTCCATATGGTCCTCATGCCTGCAAGGAGAGATTTCTGAGTGCAGAGCCATGAGTAATCCCTGAGCACCGCCAGGTGTGACGAAAAACAAAACAAAACAAAAACAAAACAAATATTACCTATGATTCCATTTCCCTCCTACCTCCCATACTCCTACACCTGCCTTGCTCTAGAGCAGGCATATTGCTTCTCTCTCTCCATTTTTTGTTTTTATGTTTTGGGGTCACACCTGGCAGTACTCTGGGGTTACTCCTGGCTCCACATTCAAAAATCGCTCCTGGTAGGCTGGGGGGTCCATACGAGATGCCGGGATTTGAACCACCATTCTTCTGCATGCAAGGCAAACACCCTACCTCCATGCTCTCTCCGGCTCCCCCCCTCCTTTTTTAACACTGGTCTCCACTATTGTTAAACAAAAGCATTTGTTTTTATCTCCTACCTAATCATTCCAGGATTTGAAAATTCAGTAAAGAATCTTTTTTGTTTGTTTGTTTTTGGGCCACATAGGGGGCTCAGGAATTACTCCTGGTTATGTGCTCAGAAATTGCTCCTGTCTTGGAGGAAAATATGAGATGCCAGGGGATCTAACAGCGGTTTTTCCTAGGCTACCACAAGCAACACAGAAACCTTACCACTTGCGCCACCGCTCTGGCCCCAAGAATCTTATTTTTCTGCTAAAATAGTTACTGGTATTCACATAAATTCAGTAAAAATCTGCTTTAAAGACCATAAGTAGAAAAGTGATTATTTAACTAACTCTAGCTGGAGTGTCTTTTTTTATTATAAGAATTTATTCAAAAGACAAAATTGATCAACATATGAGGTAAACTGATATAACATAATATTGTAACATAACATATCATTAATATAATATGATAATACATGTAAGTCAAAGAACATTTCTGAATAAAACACAATTTTTATCATAATGGTGTACATATCTTTCACAGTATTATTTTAGGTACATATTAATATTGAATCAGGGGAATATCCAGAGTGTTGTCCTCTCTTCATCCCTGTTCCCAAGCATATATTCCTTTCTCCCTCCTTTATCCCCCAGAATGCTATTATAACAAAGAGCATATATGTTAACACTAATGTAAACCATTTTTTTGCAGTTCCAGATATTTTTACTAGTGGTTTTTTAAAGGTTTAGAGTAAAAGGGTACTGTAAAAACAATGTTAGAGTGGTAATTATCGTTTGAATGGGCCCACCAAAGTATGGGGGTCATGGAAAGGAAAAGCTTTTGACCCAAGTACAAGGAGACCTTGCCCCTGAAGTTTCCTGACATAAGACCATTTCTAGGCTCCAGGCAAACTAGTTTGTCCAATCCTGGTCATTGTCTGTAGTGCCCGTACAGTTATATTCTTCACAGTCTCTGTTGTTGGTATCATGCTTCTGTATTGAAGGTTTTAGAATCAGTATATCCTACATTGAAGTCAGAATGGTGCAGAGCGGCATCTAATTTCAACTCAAAATTAAAGGGCAATGCAGAAAGCCCTGTCCAGTACGCAGGTCATTGTTGTTGTTTAGATCTTCTCGATGTTAAGGGAAGACTCTTTTGCGTAAATCAATGTCAGAGCAGCAGTAGGGTCTTTCCTGGTAGAGAATTGCTTCCAGGTGATGTCATAGACAACCTTGGATGTTTTGTAGATGGCTTCCCTGGTTTAGGGGTGACTGGAAAATGCCCAAACGTCTGAGGCCTGTGCCAGATCATCATGTCAATGTTCAGGGTGTAAGGTTCCATTGTACCACTAGATTTGTTTGTTCCTATCTCTATTAGATAAGAACTTAGTTGTATGTATAGTATTTTCCATTTTAATGGGCCCATGCAAACAAGGAATAATGTGACCTAACATTATAAGTGCATAAGAGGGCCACAAGAATAAGTCCAACAATTCCCATGACCTGATTCAAATATAAGCATTAAACTGAGGGACTCTTTCACCAACATTCCTTATTGAACAGTTCACAAAGAGAAAAAAGATAAAAAGTGGGGAAAATAAACAATCTAACTTAAGACAGTGGACACAATTGCCACCATTTAAGAAAATGTGTGTGTTCCCATCTCTATAAGAAAGTGTTTGTGGTCCTCTGTGCTGTGCTGCATTTGTGGCCTGATTTCATGCTGTGTGTGGTTCATCTGTGGATGGCCAGCATTTCCTGGAGGTGAGTTTATATGCCCAGAAAAAGAGGAGCCAGAGGAGCTCCACTCTCCGGCTGCGCACATCATTAAGCCAATGAATACAACCATAACACGTAGAAAAACCCACAATACAACTGTGACAATGGAGAAACAACGCAGGCCAGTGCAAGACATTGAGAATGACGATGGCAACTCTGATGACTTGAACATGGTCAACCAACTAGTCAGTCTCTCAGATAAGGAGTTTAGAGTTGAAATATGGAAGATGTTCAAACAACTCAAAGAAAGTATAGAAGAGAACACTAATAAGAATCAAGAGAATATAAAAATAGAAAGCAGAAAACTCTAAACTGAAATTTCAGGTCAAATAACGGGCCTGAAAAATTCAGTAGATGAATTGAAGAAAAACATGGTTGACCTTTCCCACTGGTAAACAGCAGCTTAGGATAGAATTAGTACACTGGAAGATGAGATGAATGACAATTCCATACAGCAGAAGAAATTTGAAAAAAGCCTTAAAGCAAATGATCAAACAATGGAAAAATTACTCAAAGAATGGGAACAAATGAAAATAGAAGTCTATGATAAGCTCAACAGAAACAACCTAAGAATCATTGGAATCCCAGAGACCCAGGAAGAAAATCTCCAGGAAGAATCAATGGTCAAGAACATCATTAAAGAGAAACTACCAGAGCTAAAGAATACATGTGATCAAATCCCGCATGCCCAAAGAGTACCAACTAAAAGAGACCCCAGAAAAAATACCCCAAGATACATCCTAGTCACAATGATGAATCCCACAGATAGAGACAGAATTCTGAATGCAGCAAGATCAAAAATTGAAATTACATTAAAGGGAAAATTCTTGAGATTTACTGCAGACCTGACACAGGAAGCACTCAAGGCCAGAAGGCAGTGGTGGGACATAGTGACAAAACTCAATGAAATAAATGCTTCGCCTAGAATACTGCACCCAGCAAAACTCACTTTCAGGTTTGAAGGAACAATACATGGTTTCACAGACAAACAACAGCTCAGAAACTTTACAGACTCAAAACCATTCTTAAAAGAAAAACTGAACAGCCTACTTTAAGACAAGACTGACCAACAGACACAACAAACATCAATAAAAAGATGGCACTAACTCCCAGGACAATTCTTTCTCTCAATGTCAGTGGACTAAATGCACCAGTTAAGAGACTCAGAGTGGCTAAATGAACCAAAAAACTCAATCCAACCTTCTGCTGCCTACAAGAAACGCACCTGAATAGTCAGAACAAACATAGACTCAAAATAAAAGGCTGGAGGAAAATCATCCAAGCAAACAACACCCATAAAAAGCTGGAGTGGTGATGCTAATATCAGATGATGCAAACTTTATACTTAGGAAAGTTGTAAGGGACAAAGATGGATATATTGTATTAATCAAGGGATACATACAGCAGGAAGAAATCACTCTCCTAAACATATATGCACCGAATGAGGGGTCAGCAAAATATTTAATACAATTGTTGACAAATCTGAAAAATAATATCAATAACAAAACAATAATTGTGGGAGACCTCAACACTGCATGTCCAACACTTGACAGGTCAACCAGACTGAAGCCCAACGAGAATATACTAGACTTGAAAAGAGAAATGGAAGATAGAGGCCTAGTAGATATATACAGGACACTCCATCCCCAGAGCCTGGATATACATTCTTCTCTAATGTACATGGGACATTCTCCAGGTTAGACTACATGCTAGCACATAAAACATACCTCCATAATATCAAGAGGATAGAAATTTTGCAGGCTACCTTTGCTGACCACAAAGTCCTGAAATTGATGTGAACTACAAAGGGACACAGAAGAAAAACTTTAATACCTGGAAGTTAAACAGCCTAATACTGAATAACCAGTGGGTCCGAGATGAAATCAAAGAGGAAATCAAAACCTTCCTGAAAACAAATGACAAAGGAGACACAAACTATGAGAACCTATGGGACACAGCAAAAGCGGTACTGAGAAGAAAATTTATAGCTTTGCAAGCACACATCAGGAAAGAAGAAGGGGCATACCTGAATAGCTTAATGATGCAGCTCATAGACTTAGAAAGCACTCAAAAAAAGGACCCAAAATTGGGGAGACAGAAGGAAATAACAAAGCTGAGAGCAGAAATCAATAAAGTAGAAACCTGAAAAACAATCCAAAAGATCAACAAAAGCAGAAGTTGGTTCTTTGAAAAAAAAAAAAGATTGATAGACCCCTCACAAAACTAAAAAAGAGAGAGAAACTTGATAACTCCTATTAGGAATGAAAAAGGAGAGATCACTACTGATATGGGAGAGATTCAAAGGGTAATCAGAAACTACTTTGAGAAACTCTATGCCATTAAAAATGAGAACTTGGAAAAAAAGGATAAATTCTTGGACTCTTGTAATCTTCCACGATTGAATGAAGAGGATGTAGCATATCTAAACACACCCATCACTATTGAGGAAATTAAGACAGTAATCAAATGTCTACCCAAAAACAAAAGCCCAGGTCCAGATGGATTTACTAACGAATTCTTTCAAACTTATCAAGAGGAACTACTACCAGTCTTGGCAAAACTCTTTCATGAAATCGAAAACACGGGAACACTTCCAAAGAGCTTTTATGAAGCCAACATCACCTTGATACCAAAACCAGACAGATCTACTACGAAAAAAGAAAATTACAGGCCAATATCACTGATGAATACAGATGCCAAGGTCCTCAACAAAATCCTGTCACATAGGATTCAATGCCTCATTAAGAAGATCATCCACTGTGATCAAGTAGGTTTCATCCCAGGAATGCAAGGCTGGTTTAACATCCATAAATCTATCAACATAACACACAACATCAACAACAAGAAAAATAAAAATCACATGATCATATCAATAGATGCAGAGAAAGCATTTGATAAAGTCCAACACCCATTCTTGATCAAAACTCTCAGCAAGATGGGAATGGAAGGAACCTTTCTCAATATAGTTAAGGCCATCTACCACAAGCCAGAGATAAATATTGTCCTCAATGGAGAAAAACTGAAAGCCTTTCCTTTAAATTCTGGCACAAGACAAGGCTGTCCTCTCTCACCACTCCTATTCAACATAGCACTGGAAGTACTTGCTATAGCGATTAGGCAAGAAAAATATATCAAGGGAATCCAGATAAGAAAGGAAGAAGTCAAGCTCTCGCTGTTTGCAGATGACATGATACTCTTCTTAGAAAATCCTAAAGTCTCTACCAAAAAATTCTAGAAATAATATAGAAACTCATATAGCAAGGTAGCAGGCTACAAAATTAGCACATAAAAATCAATGACCTTTCTATACACCAATAGTAATAAGGAAGAAATGGACATTAAGAAAACAACCCCATTCACAATAGTGCCACACAAACTCAAATATCTTGGAATCAACTTGACTAAAAATGTGAAGGACCTATACAAAGAAAACTAAAAAACTCTGCTTCAAGAAATAAGAGAGGACACGTGAAAATGGAAGCACATAACCTGCTCATGGATTGGCAGGATTAGCATCATTAAAATGGCAATACTACCCAAAGCATTGTACAGATTTAATACGATCCCTCTAAAGATACCCATGACATTCTTCAAAGAAGTGGATTAGGCAGTTTTGAAATTACCCTATAATAAACACCCTAGAATAGCTAAAGCAATCATTGGGAAAAAGAATATGGGAGGAATTACTTTCCCCAACTTTAAACTGTACTACAAAGCAATAGTTATCAAAACAGCATAGTATTAGAAAAAAGACAGGACCTCAGATAAGTGGAATAGGCTCGAATACTCAGAGAATGTTCCCCAGACATACAGTCACCTAATTTTTGATAAAGGGGCAGAAATCCTAAATGGAGCAAAGAAAGCCTCTTCAACAAGTGGTGTTGGCACAACTGGCTAGCCACTTGCAAAAAATTGAACTTAGACTCCCAGCTAACATTATGTAAAAAGGTTAAATCCAAATGAATGAAAGACCTTGATATCAGACCTGAAACCATAAGATATATAGAACAACACACAGGTAAAACACTCCAGGACATTGAGACTAAAGGCATCTTCAAGGAGGAAACTGCACTCTCCAAGCAATGAAAGCAGAGATTAACAGATGGGAATATATTAAACTGAGAAGCTTCTGCACCTCAAAAGAAATAGCGCCCAGGATACAAGAGCCCCCCACTGAGTGGGAGAAACTATTCACCCAATACCCATCAGATAAGGGGCTAATCTCCAAAATATACAGGGCACTGACAGAACTTTACAAGAAAAAAAAGCATCTAATCCCATCACAAAATGGGGAGAAGAAATGGACAGAAACTTTGACAAGGAAGAAATACAAATGATCAAAAGACAGATGAAAAATGCTCCACATCACTAATCACCAGGGAGATGCAAATCAAAACAACTATGAAGTACCACCTCACACCACAGAGATTGACGTACATCACAAAGATTGAGAACAAGCAGTGTTGGCAGGAATGTGGAGAGAAAGGAACTCTTATCCACTGCTGGTGGGAATGCCATCTAGTTCAACCTTATGGAAAGCAATATGGAGATTCCTCCAAAAACTGGAAATCAAGCTCTCATATGACCCACTATACCACTCCTAGGAATATACCCTAGGAACACAAAAATATAATACAAAAATCCCTTCCTTCCACCTATATTCTTTGCAGCACTATTTACCATAGCAAGACTCTGGAAACAGCCAAGATACCCTTCAACAAATGAATGGCTAAAGAAACTGTGGTACATATACACAATGGAATATTATGCAGCTGTCAGGAGAGATGAAGTCATGAAATTTTCCTATACATGGATGAACTTGGAATCTATTATGCTGGGTGAAATAAGTCAGAGAGAGAGAAAGATGCAGAATTGTCTCACTCATCTATGGGTGTTAAGAAAAATGAAAGACATTCTTGCAATAATAGTTTACAGACACAAAAGAGAAAAGAGCTGGAAGTTACAGCTCACCTCATTAAGCTCACCAAAAACAGGGATGAGTTTAGTTAGAGAAATAACTATGTTTTGAACTATCCTAATAATGAGGTTGTATGAGGGAAATGAACGCCTTCTAGAGTACAGGCGGGGGTTGGGTGGGGAGAAGGGAGATTTGGGTCATTGGTGCTGGGAATGTTGCACTGGTGATGGATGTTCTTTACATGACTGAAACCCAAACAAAATCATGTATGTAATCAAGTTGTTTAAATAAAAATTTAAAAAAGGAACGTGTTTGTATATAATTTCCCAATTTAATGTGCCTATTCAAAGGAAGAACAGTATCACATGGCGAGATTGGTGCCTTTGGGGATGCTAGAACACGTCCAACAATCCAATTGACTTGGGTTCTTATAGAAACATTAAATGGAGGGACACTTCTACAAACTTCCTTATTTAACAAATAACAAAGGGAAGGAAAGCTGAAGGGGGACTCTTTCACCAAAATACCTTATTCAACAGTTCAAAAAGAGGAGAAAAGATAAAAAGTGGGAAAATAAACAATCTAACTTAAGAGAGTGGACTCAATTGTCACTGTTTAGGGGAACTAATCAGAAACCTGGTATGGTACCAACCACAATTACACAATGAAAGAAGGAAGAGTCTATAGGCCACTGAGAGTAAACAAGTAGGTAAAGAGTACTGGCCTCTTCCCAGCCTGAGAGTCCATTATCTCATTTTTATTTTGAAAACATATGGTACTCCCATCTGAAATGGTCTCTTCCCAAACTAAAAGTTCATCCTCCCATTTTATTTTAAATATATATGGTACGTGCGGAGGTGCTAGCCCCGACATGGTTTTTGAAATGGAGACCAATGAGGAAAAAAAAAAAAAAACAGTGAATGTCACGACGTAATATCCCAACATACACCAGTGCTGCATCAGCCCGCCAACCACCCCATGTGTACACCACTTAGTCTCGAGAGAAAGGGGGAAAGCGGGGGGCCGGGCGGTGGCGCTGGAGGTAAGGTGCCTGCCTTGCCTGTGCTAACCTAGGACGAACCACGGTTCGATCCCCTGGTTCCCCATATGGCTCCCCATGCCTGCCAGGAGTGACTTCTGAGCGAATAGCCAGGAGTAACCCCTGAGCATCACCGGGTGTGGCCCAAAAACCAAAAAAAAAAAAAAAAAGAAAGAAAGAAAGAAAGAAAGGGGGAAAGCCTGAGGACCACATTAGAGTCCAACTGGGCCAGCAACGAGGGAAGACATGGAGTAGGGGAGGAAATAGAGAAAAGGCTGGAGGCTGGCCAAGCCTCCCCAAACCCCCGAAGCTAGGGAAAAT
>PVKC010029431.1:0-15051 GCA_004027635.1 Crocidura indochinensis
CATGGAAATTCTTAATGGTCCTTATGAGTTAGTAAGCTCTAATTTCTTCTCCTTTAAAGAATTTCTTTACTGAGTCTCAACCCATTATCTTTTCTCTACTACTTCCAATTCATTGTTATATTTCTATTTACTCCATTTCACTCTTGACAGCTAATGGTATTTTCAACTCCTGAGAGGCATTTGCTTTAACATGAATTGCTATTGCATTAATTTAGTAATTTAAATAGACCATAAAATATTTACATAAATTTGTACTTCACGTATACTGCCAGATATGGAATTGTTCCACTGTTCCTTTCTGTCATTTCATTTGCTTCATACATTCTTTCACTTTTATCATCTCTCTTCTATCAGCAAACTTTATACTTCCCTGAAGAGTTTTCCTGTTATTTCCTCCAGCCCCAGCCAAATGAAGTAACTTCAAACCCTTAGTAGACTTTCAGATGTGTGATCTTTTTCACTGAACTTTTAATTTTGGAGAGTGGATTAAATGCAGACATTATTCTCTCCAGTCTTGACTCAAACAGATCTTTCTGTTTTAAGAGGTAGGTTTGCATGGAGTAGGTTTGAACTATAATCAGCAGTGCTAATCCTGGCTTGGTGTTTGAGGGGTCCCTAGGTTCTTAAGTCTTTTTCTTTTCTTTAAATTCAAGTGTAGCTTCATTGTGTTCTGTAGTTTATGGAGCCCTAACATCTTGGTTCACATTGGTAATTTTAGAACAAGTTGCAATTGCTTCTTAGTGTTTTCTATCTCAGATAATATTTGGAGAACAGCTTTGTTTGTTTCAATCTCTCCTACTTTTTGTTGAATCAACAGAACAGAAATGAAAGATTTCACTAATGTACTGATTCATGAATCTTGAATAGTTCAGTAGTCCATGCCTCTCATTGCACTGAGATGTTTGTGCCTCTTTGGCTAACTTGAAAGAGAGATGTCTCTTCTGAGTGTTACTTTTATGTAAAGTGAGTGAAATTCTAGAGCACTAAGGAGAAATGTAAAGAAAATAGTTTGCCTTATGTCATCTTGTCTAATGGTCAGGTGCTGTGGAGTTAAAGTTCTTTTTGAAAATAAAATTTCCTATTATTTTTGGAAGCTGGTATATTTAAGGGCATTCTCAAACTATTTTATAAACTATATTAATATTTTCTTTCTTTTTTTGTTTTTGTTTTTGATTTTGGGTCACACCAGGCAGCACTCAGTAGTTACGCCTGGCTCTATGCTCAGAAATCGCTTCTGGCAGACTTGGGGGACCATATGGGATGCCTGGAATCAAACTACCATCCTTCTGCATGCAAGGCAAATGCCCTACCTCCATACTATCTCTCTGGTCTTTATTTTGACATTTTCATAAATACTCTAATGTAGATCTAGATATGTAGGGTCATTGAGTTGTTTATTCATCATCAAAAATTTTTTTGGTTTTGTTTTTTTGGGGCTACACCCAGTGACACTCAGGAATTACTCCTGTGCTCAGAAATAACTCCTGGCTTGGGCGGATCATATGGAGTGCCAGGGGATCAAACCACAGTCAGTCCTAGTTTAGCACATGTAAGGTAAACACTCTATCACCTGTGCCACCACTCCGGCCCCATCATCAAAATTCTTAACAATTTCTCTGAAAAATTGAGAATGAGATTTATATTTGTGTCTATAACAATTAAGAAATCCTGTACCGAAATGTGAAGCATTTGATAAGAAATACTATGTCTTTTTGGTGAATATATCACATAGCTTTGTTTGGTTGAGGTTTGGTTTGGTTCCACTTGGGAGCCACACCTGGTAGGGCGTAAGGGCTCCTGAGATGAAATCTGGGTTGGTCACATGCAAGGCAAGTACCCTACCTGCTGTACTATCTCCATCCAGCCCATTGCCATATAGTTTTGTACATTGTTGCAGGACAGGGGCTATAGTTTTTATGGGTTTGTTTTATTGTAATTATTTTTCTTTCATATTTATGTGTATATATATGTGTGTATATATATATATATAGTTTTAAACTGTTCTTTTCACCCTTAGCACAAAGAAAAGTTTTTTTTTTTAAATTTGGTTCCTTCAATTATTTATTGTTCTCACCTCCTTGCTTTTGTGGGAAAGATTTTTCTTTTCATTCCTCTTGTTAATTCATTGGAGAAAGCAGATACATAAGAGAGCTATCAGGTGAGCACTTACATTTGTTTAATCTGGTGCTTAGTGAAGAGGGTCATTATAAGAGATTTGGAAGTAACTATTATCAATATTTAAAGTTGTAGATACCAGTGACATTACAGACAGCACAAGTACTGTTCAGCTCTCTCCTGTAATTGCATTATTGGTTTTTATTCAGTTGCATGGACAGCTGATTTAAGCAGTCAGTGCTCTGCTTTTCAAACTATTTTTGCTCCAGAATATCCAGACCCGTTATCTCATCCTAATGCATCCTAATTCTAATGCCTTTTATAGTTCTTCTACAAAGAATACAAAAGAAATAAGGCAAGAATACCATACTAGAATCAGTTTTTAAAATACAACCCACTCAATAATGAGGCATAAGCAAAGAGAAAGTCAAAAGAAAATGAAGAACATAGCAGTCATAAGAGTCCAGATGTAAGAGATATTCAGAAGAGAAGGGAAAGGATCAAAAGTATAAATGTCTGAAAGGATGAAAATGACCAGGACTATTTTCACACCACAGTCTCTCTAGTTAGTGGGCAGGGACTTTTCTGGTATCTCCCTACCTATGTGTGGTGGGTACTTAGAGGAAAAATGCAGGAAGGTTCTCTGGATGATTTAAAGAGGATCAGCACTTTCTGGAAGAATGGAAATGTAGGAAAAAGTCGTATTTACATTTCAAGAAATCTATAGTGATATAAAGAGTTTTCATTTTATAAATTTAAATGACATTTTCTTATTTTCCATTCCTCACTGAACTGAACATTGTTATTACAGCTAAAAATGTCTCTCGTGTACTCAAATGATATCTAAAGCTATAAAACCAAACATCGTAAGGTGGAAAAAAAAATTTTTTTTGGTTTTTGGGCCACACCCAGTGACGCTCAGGGGTTACTCCTGACTATGTGCTCAGAAGTTGCTCCTGGCTTGGGGGGCCATATGGGAAACCGGGGGATCGAACCGCGGTCCGTCCTAGACTAGCGCAGGCAAGGCAGGCACCTTACCTCCAGCGCCACCACCCGGCCCCATGGTGGAAAATTTTTATAGCCTGCTTTTTCAAAAGATGGAAGGGAAAGTGCTATAAATTAGTATTAATCTTTCTAATTCTATTGCTTTTTATCATTAATGATGCTTAGGCAGGTTTGTGGATTATGAAGATAATTTGTAATGTGAAAGTACGTTTGCTACTTCAGTTCTAAGGAATTGGTTTCAAAGTGTTAAATCCATCACATATGGATGGCATCTTTAATTTCTTTATTGGGAGAGGAAATGTTGGGGATTTTTTTTGGCCACACCCTATAGTGCTCAGGACTTAATCCTAGTTCTATTGTCAGGGATCACAACTGGTAGTAGTCAGGGAATCATATGTGGTGCTGGGTTCTTTGAACAGAGGTCAGCTGCATGCAATGTAGGGACCCTATGTCCTGTACTATATTTCTCTAGACCATCTTTTCAATTATTAGTGTAATAAATATAAAGTATAATGTATATCTTCAGATGCTAGTATATTTCCAAAGCTTTTGTCTCAAGAAATTTGATGCTATTAGAAAGATGGAAAGAAAGAAAGAAAATAGGAAAATGTTACTATGAAAAAAATCATTTAACTAAATTTGAAGTTAAATTGAGTTTCATTTGAAACTCCTCTTTTTAGAGGTCATTAACCTATGCCCATGTCCCCATCTGTATTTTGACCTTTGGGAAAAAAAATTGAGGAATTGTTATAATAAAAACATAATAAAAGTTTTGATATTTCATGAAGACTTTGTTTTAAATTGAGACCAATGTGAGTTACAAGTCTATCACAATTATATTTTAGGCACATAGTGGCAGTGAATTAAGGCAATTCCCAACACTCAATGTTCATGGGGCTGTTTGCCCCCGTACCTACCAACTTGATTTATGAGGCAGGACAAGATGATTCATATTCTATGAGAACCATAGAGGAAAAAAAAAAAGAAAACAACAAAACAAAATAAAAAGCAGATGGATCCCTGGTTTAGAAGCCATGAATATTATTCTTATTTTGGGGGAGGGGGTCACACCTGGCGGCACTCAGGGGTTGTTACTCCTGGCTCAGCATTCAGAAATTGCTGCTGCAGGCACCGGGACCAATATGGAACACCAGTTTAAATCACTGTCTATCATGGCTCAACTGCATGCAAGTCAAATGCCCTACTGTTGTGCTATCTGTCTGGCCCCCACGAATATACATTTAATAGAAGAAAGATAAAGGAAAAAAAGGGAATGGGGAATTGTGGCAAGCTTTTTTTTTTCTTTTGCATAGGTATAGTAAGTATTGGGAAAATTAGAAAGTTCCTTTAATCTAAGAAATACGGAGTTTCTCCACCCTTGAAACATAGTGTCATGGGCTCAGCTACAGGCTCCAACCATGTTCATTATAAACCCGGGGTCTGTTTATGTTGCCCGAGAATGTTCTACTCATCAGTTGTGGTTGTCAAAGTCAGTTGTCTGTAATTAGAGATCTTAGTTTTTGCACAGGTCCTAGGTCTAGGTCTAGGATAGAATCTTTATAGATTTATGAAGAATTTTTATGATTAAAAATAAGATTTTTAATGTCTTTATTTAAACACCTTGATTACAAATATGATTGTAGTTGGGTTTCAGTCATGTAAAGAATGCCCCCTTTCACCAGTGCAACATTCCCATCATTAATGTCACAAATCTCCCTCCTCTCCAACCCAACCCCACCTGTACTCCAGACAGGCTTTCTATTTTCCTCATTCATTCACATTGTTATGAAACTCAGTATAGTTATTTCTCTAACTGCACTCACCACTCTTTGTGGTGAGCTTCATGTCGTGAGCTGGACCTTCCAGCCCTCCTCTCTATGTCTCTGAGAATTATTGCAAAAATGCCTTTTACTTTTCTTAAAACCCATAAATGAGGGAGACTATCCTCATCTATCTGCATCTATCCCTCTCCCTCTGACTTATTTCAGTCAATATAATAGATTCCATCTACATTCACGTATAGGAAAATTTCATGACTTCATCACTCCTGATGGCTGCATAATATTCCATTGTGTATATGTACCACTGTTTCTTTTAGCCATTCATCTGTTGAAGGGCATCTTGGTTGTTTCCAGAGTTTGACTATTGTAAATAGCTCAGCAATGAATATAGGTTTGAGGAAGGGATTTTTGTATTGTATTTTTGTGTTCCTAGAGTATATACCTAGGAGTGGTATAGCTGGATCGTATGGGAGCTCAATTTCCAGCTTTTGGAGGAATCTCCATATCGCCTTCCATAAAGGTTGGAGTAGATGGCATTCCTACCAGCAGTGAATAAGAGTTTCTTTCTCTCCACATCCCTGCCAGCACTGCTTGTTCTCATTCTTTGTGATGTGCGCCAATCTCTGTAGCTTGAAATGGTGTAACTCATAGTTGTTTTGATTTGCACCTCCCTGATGATTTGTGATGTGGAGCATTTTTTCATGTGCCTTTTGGCCATTTGTATTTCTTCTTTGGCAAAGTGCCTGTCCATTTCTTCTCCCCATTTTTTGATGGGATTAGATATTTTTTCTTCTAAAGTTCTGTCAATGCCTTGTATATTTTGGATATTATCCCCTCCTCTGATGGGTATTGGTGAATAGTTTCTCCCACTCAATGGGTGGCTCTTGTATCCTGGGCACTATTTCCTTTGAGGTGCAGAAGCGTCTCAGCTTAATATATTCCCATCTGTTTATCTTTGCTTCCACTTGTTTGGAGGCTGCTGTTTCCTCCTTAAAGATACTTTTAGTCTCAATATCATGGAATGTTTTACCTATGTGTTGTTCTATATAACTTATGGGGAAAATAAGATTAAAAAAAAATCAAATATAGTACACATACGAAAGTGTTTTTTTTTGGGGGGGGCACACCCGGTGACTCTCAGGGGTTACTCCTGGCTATTCGCTCAGAAGTCGCTCCTGGCAGGCACGGGGGACCATATGGGGAACCGGGGGATCGAACCGTGGTCCGTCCTAGGTTAGAGCAGGCACCTTATCTCCAGCGCCACCGCCCGGCCCCATGAAAGTGTTTTAAAGAGCAATATTACAGTAGAGATTACCAAATTTGGGTACTAGGTCAGTTCTGTTTATTGTATTTTAGTTCTGGCTTTTATGGTCTTTATACAATGTCTTTATTGCCTTTATACAGTGATTTAACTAAATACATGTTTTAAAATTTTTTCTGCAGTAACTTAGTTTTTAAGGGAAGTGAAATGTGCTAGTAATGTTTTTATCATGGTGGGATTAATTTGTTGACCTTCAGTGTAT
The DNA here is from genome assembly GCA_004027635.1 of Crocidura indochinensis. NCBI lineage: Eukaryota > Metazoa > Chordata > Mammalia > Eulipotyphla > Soricidae > Crocidura > Crocidura indochinensis. Next base: position 6,425 of record PVKC010029431.1, read on the forward strand.
GCAAATTCTGAGAATATTAGGTGATTATTTATATCCTGACTCTGTTCAGGAACCACTCCTGGCAATACTAGGGCGTAGATGTGGTACCAGGAGTCCACTACAGTTGACTGAGTGCAAGGCAAGCAAGCATCTTACTTGCTATTCTACCTCTCTGGCCCCTACATTATTTTTTTCTTTGAAAGATACTTAATTGAAATAGATAAGCATTGCCCAATATCAATAGAAATAGTGATTTTGGATTAAAAAACTGGGGTGTGGGGAATAGATCATTCTTACTTTGCATTTTCATTCAGTTGACTGGTTTTCCTTCCATCTTAAGAGGAGCACTTCTAGACTCTGAACTGTAGCCACCTGCACTGTCTTTGGAAGCAACAGTTTGTACATTATTTCATTTGAAGTCTCACTGTGACCCAGGGCTATGGAAACTTTCACAGCACTTTGGCTTTTATGGTAGCCAGGAAACTCAAAAGTCAGGTTTAATTAGGTAGCAGTACAAAAAATCCAAAAACCCAAACCAAAACAAACAAACAAACAAAAAAACACCAAAAAAACCATTATGTCTCACAAAAATGAGGCTGAGGAGCTAGAGTGAAAACAATTAGCATCTATCTGACCAGCTGCCCAGACCAGCCTGTGGGAGCCCAGCTGGAGTTCTGCTGGCCCTGCATTCTGCAGGCAGCATGCATTTTTTTTTTGAAACACCCCTAAATGTTCTAGCCTTTAAATAGCAGCGAGTCTCCTAAAAAGATGCTGCATTCTGCAAGAGAAATTAAAGCGCTGCCTGGGAGGCAGGAAGCCCGACTAGCGAGATGCTTAATTATTGTGGAAGTAAGTACTTGTTACCTTTGAGTGGAATGCAGCGAGCACGGGTTGTCCTCCGGGTGTCAGCCGTGATTTGTAGACAATGCAGCCCTGTCGGCGCAGTGCTGGTTCAGCAGCATCTTTCCAAACATATATTTGGCAAGAATTTAAAGGCCACCTCTTATGTTATTTGCAGAGCCTTGGAAAAGGGTCTTCTGCCTTTATTTTCAGGATGTACGCAACCATGCAGGATTTCATGCTGAGAATCAGTGCCTCCTGTCTCCTGACTGACTGGCTCATGAGGAAGTTGGTTTTCTTCGCCCTTCACCTGCAAGGATGTTAGCAATTCTCTTGTCCTTTGGGAAATATGGAGAGGTCTATTCAGAGCAGCATTTGGTTTCTGCTGTCTTCATAAGTTAGTGCAGAGTGGTTGGTTAGCTTACAATGTGTTAAGAAATGCAGGCATTTTGTTGATTAGTGAATTTCTAGCTTTCAGAGTAGATTGAATGAAAGAGCTTAGATATAGGTGGAGGCAGATACTCAATTCATTCTGAAATATCCCTCATCTGGGTAAGTACTAAAGTAGAAAAAAAAAGGAGAGTACTAATGGATATTCGGGATATTTGTATCTGGGAAAATCTTATTTTCTTTTTTTTCTGTTTTATTTGTTCTCACCAACTGTATTAAATCTTTTTAAACAAAAACAAAAACATGTTAATGTTTTGAAATGTGTAAGGTGTTAAAAATGAGTGTTGCAACGTAGTAAAATAATTTTTCGATTTATAGTCTTCTTAAAAGATTGATTTATATTGCGCTAATTATCTAACTTGTTTGTGCCTTTAACTTATGATAAGCAGAGTGGTTCATGATAATTTACCTTGTTAGAGGTCATTAGTTTGAACTTGGTCTATACATGTGCTGGAAAATTATTCAAGCCACTCCCTACTTAAATGAAACAGTTTAAATAGATAAAAGTATAGATAGTCTTTTTTAAGGTCTCTAATTTAAGTATATATAGATCATATTATGTGCTTTCACTTTTTTCTTTTATTCCTGCTTCACTGAAAATACAGAATGTGAACTGTGATGAATTATGATCTGTGATGAGGCTTTTATTTTCTTGTGTTTGGGTCAGGCAATTGCATGTTTATTTTCAGATGTCTTTATCAAGTGCTAATTCCAGTTGTCCTTCTCTTTTAGAGAGAGCCGGGAATTATGACAGTCACAGAGCCCTAGTAACACAAGTTCCATTCAGTTTTTTCTGAAAGAATGTCATCTACTAAAGTGTAGCAGAGGAACTGTTGTGGATTGTAATATGCTTTGAAGATCCGGATATTCAGAGGTCTGAAAATAAGGCATTGTTTAACCTTTTAAATGAAAACTATCAGAATCTCATGCAACTATAGAATTTTCTGGAAACCGTTCTCCAAAAGGGAAATGCACATTTGAAACTTCAATACAATGGTCCTTTCTGCAGGGATTTAAGTCTACTTCTTTTTACATCATGACCAGCTTGAAACGGTCGCAGACGGAAAGGCCGGTTGCCACTGAGAGGGCCACTGTTGTTGGCCCAGATGGTACTCCCAAGATGCACACTGATGACTTCTACATGCGCCGCTTCCGATCACAGAATGGCAGCTTAGGTTCATCAGTCATGGCTCCTATAGGGCCCCCCCGAACTGAAGGGTCTCACCATATAACCTCGACCCCTGGCGTCCCAAAGATGGGAGTGAGGGCAAGGATTGCAGATTGGCCCCCAAGAAAGGAAAATGTCAAAGACTCAAACCGTTCAAGCCAGGAAATAGAAACCTCAAGTTGCCTTGAGAGCATGTCCTCCAAAAGCAGTCCCGTGAGTCAGGGAAGTTCTGTTAGCCTCAATTCCAGTGACTCAGCCATGCTAAAGAGTATACAGAACACACTCAAAAGCAAGACTAGACCATCGGAGAACATGGACTCCAGATTTCTCATGCCCGAAGCCTATCCCAGCTCCCCCAGAAAAGCTCTTCGGAGAATACGGCAGAGGAGCAACAGCGATATCACCATAAGTGAACTTGACGTGGATAGTTTTGATGAATGTATCTCACCCACATACAAGACTGGGCCATCACTGCACAGGGAATATGGTAGCACATCTTCAATCGATAAACAGGGAACATCCGGAGAAAGCTTCTTTGATTTGTTAAAGGGCTACAAAGATGACAGATCTGATCGTGGTCCCACTCCAACCAAGCTCAGTGACTTTCTCATCGCAGGAGGGGCCAAAGGTTCTGGTTTTTCTTTGGATGTTATAGATGGGCCCATCTCACAGAGAGATAACCTCAGGCTCTTTAAGGAAAGGGAAAAACCACTCAAGAGACGCTCCAAGTCTGAAACTGGAGATTCCTCCATTTTTCGTAAATTACGCAATGCCAAAGGTGAAGAACTTGGTAAATCATCTGATCTTGAAGATAACCGATCAGAAGACTCAATCAGGCCCTGGACATGTCCAAAGTGCTTTGCTCACTATGATGTCCAGAGTATATTATTTGATTTGAATGAGGCGATTATGAACAGGCACAACAATGTAATTAAGCGAAGAAATACCACCACGGGGGCTTCTGCAGCCGCTGTGGCATCCTTGGTCTCAGGACCTTTGTCCCATTCAGCCAGTTTTAGCTCTCCAATGGGCAGCACCGAGGACCTGAATTCAAAAGGAAGCCTCAGCATGGACCAGGGAGATGATAAAAGCAATGAACTTGTAATGAGCTGTCCATATTTTCGAAATGAAATAGGTGGAGAAGGTGAAAGGAAAATCAGTCTGTCAAAATCAAATTCAGGCTCCTTCAGTGGCTGTGAAAGTGCCTCCTTTGAGTCTACCCTCAGCTCCCATTGCACAAATGCGGGAGTGGCTGTACTTGAAGTGCCCAAGGAAAGCCTGGTCTTGCATCTGGATCGGGTGAAGAGATACATTGTGGAGCATGTGGATCTGGGTGCATACTATTACAGGAAATTCTTCTATCAGAAGGGTGAGTGGAGGTCTTTGTTCCTGAAATTTTTTGATATACTTCACTGTGGGGAGGGTGACTGGTTAGAGTGATAGATCATGTTTTCACTTTAGCATCAAGACCTAAATTTTGTATAAATAGCATCTCTTTCTGTGAAAATCATTAAATAGGCATTCTTGCAATTTTAATATCCTACCATATTGTAAAGCTTATCCAGGTATGAAATAATTTTGTATGTTAAATTGTTGTGGTTTTGAGAAATGTAGTGAATAAAACAGTCTGTTTCAAAGCTATGTATGTCATGTTTAGGGATATACAGCTTATAAAAATTGAAAGCACTTTCAATGTGATATGCTGTTTTTTTTATTTTTTCATTTATTTGGCACTTTTTATAGATAGTACAGGATAATTTCCTTTCCTTCTCAATATTTTCATTGGTAAATTGAAATTAGACTTTTCCATTTTGTGAGAATTTTAGTGAAAATTCCATTAGACAAACACACAGAGCCAGTGAACCTCAGAGCCATGAGTAAAATCTAGGTCTGCTTTAGATCCTGAAAACGAAGGCAGGTCCCTTAACATCCTGGTGATTGACTATTCTGTTTTGAGGATAACAGAATAAAGAAATATATTGTTATATTGTACTTTATGTAGTTTTATCTCAAACTTTTACTAAGGGCTCTGAGGTTTGGAGTATGTAGTATAAATGAACTTGGAAGAGCTTTCTGAGTTGTTTTTGAGCAGCATTATTAATTGAAGAAAAAAGTTGCCATACCAATCCCTTCCTATTTGGGGATTTTGAACTTAATTTAAATATAGTCCTATAAATCAGTTTTTATTTCTGGAACTCATTGTCATTTTTGACATTGCCATTTTTGGATAAAACTCAGTACAGCATGAGGGCATCTGTCTTGCACATAGCCAACCTGGGACAGACCCAGGTTCAATCCCTGGCATCCCATATGGTCCCCGAGCATCGCCAGGCGTGGCCTAGAAACAAAATTATCTTAAGGTAATAAGCTATAGACCTATTCAAGATATTTTATTGATCTAAAAATCTTGTCTGAATATTAATCTCCATGCTTATTCTATCATATGTATGGAAGAGGCCCAATAAGTAATATAGCACTGAAAATCCCAGCTTTATTTTAAGCAGTCTTTAGTCTTTGAGAATATTTGTCTGGAGTTTAGTTTTTAGGAATCACTTCTTTGTCTTCTTCAAACCTTTATGGTTCAGGATTTCTCAGTGTTGCCACCTTGCCTTTATTGGAGGGGGATGCATAATTTACTGTGTATTATAGATGTAGATTGTTCTCCAAATTTTTTCAGTTGAGGAAATCTCAGCTTCCTGTGGGCTTCAAGAGGGGTCAAAGGTGAGAATCAAATAAGTGGGGACAGGAGGAACCATATTATAAGAATACTGACTTGTCAAATGAGGAGGGAGGGAACACAGTAAGGAAACATGGTTGGAAGGAGCCATGGTCAGAAAATGTTTGCAAAATACTGCTGTACACCCAAGAGGCATAGATACTCCCCCTCCCAAATGCAACTGGGTCAAATTAAAATATCTTCATTATGGCCCTAATGTCCTTTAGGAGATAAAATTGCACCAATCTGAAGCTCCAGTGGCATGTTACTATAAGTAGGCTAGTTTCTATGGGTGCTTCTGGTCCTTCTACATGAGGAGGCCATCTTGCTAAAAATGGGCACATTAGTATCCAACATAAGCATATTAATTATAACCTAATGTAGGTGATATTTGGTGCTTCTTGTTAGGAAATATAATATCATATATATTTGAGCACTTATAAACAGGAAATTTAACAAGAGTTTATTTTTCACATTTTAATGAGAAATGAACCATCTAAGGTAGATACTGTGACTGGTGGTATTTTCCACATGAGAGAACTCAGACTTAAATGGGTTAAGTGTCTTAAAGCCTTAACCGTTATGGAGCTAATAAAGTCTGGGATAAAAATGTTGAACCAACCCCTGAATTTCAAAATAACTCATTTTAGTTCATAATATTTTATATATTTAAAAGCCATTGATCCAAACTTGTTTATAATTTGAAACATCAAATATGCATTCTTTCCAGGCTTACTAGAACTTGTTAATAAAATATTTTATTTTATGTATATAACTTTAAAAAAACTTGCTCAATTCTTGTGAGCCCTAGAACTTTTTCGACCGTGATCCTGGATGTTTCAAACTTAATTGTATTAAAGTATAAATCATATGGATAAAGGTATAAATCATATGAACAAAGTCATAGCATTAGAAAAAAATCTTAACTTTCATAACTTTTTTTCTCATTTAAAAAATTGTCTACATCTAATCCCAATAGTTTATCTTTTAGTAATTTGTCTTCATTAAATTCTTCCAAACTCTTCAAGCTTTCTTAGAAGAGAAATAAAATTTTTCTTATATATGTATATTCTGTTAGCTTTCTTAATATTTAACTGAATATCATAATTAATAAAACAAGTCAACTGGCATGAATATGTTTGGGAGAACACAGCCAACTCTATGGTCATGAAGCACATCTTGGTGAGAGCTACTAGTATAGGTGAATCTAGAAATGCCTACTGGTGTCCTGGGTGTTCAACCCTCAGGCTTATCAAGAAACTCTGCCTTGCTTAGCTTAGGAAATTGGTTCAGGAGAATGCTCTTGCAGAAACTGCTGTGTTTTCTTGAGCTGCCCAATTTTCAAACCAGACAGGTTGTCATAGTCTGTTAATAGGCAGTCAGTTATGTTTCAGAATAATAATATTAAAATTAAGTCCCGTTAGAGTTTTGTTTATGTTTTGCTGTTTGTTATTCTAGTCCACATCCAGCAGTGCACAGGACTTATTCCTGGCTTTGCACTTAGGGGATAACTCCTGGTAGCACTTGGAAAAGCATAAGGATGGGTTGCTGGGGATTGAACCTAGGTTGGCCACATGCAAGACCAACATCCTACTCAATGTACTATCTCTAGCCACATGGGTGAAACTCATTTTTACAATATATATATATATATATATGTGCAATTTTTATTTATTTATATACATGTGTGTACATATTTACATATATATACTTATCATACATAAGCAGTTCTTGTGTTACTTTTAGTATGTAACTTTGATTCATCAAAACCTAAAGGGAGTTGTCTTGATGGATTAAAGCTGTGTCAGATATAATTCACTCTCTGGCTGACCTTACTGTTGCTCCAACACCTTCATCATCAGATAGTTTTTCGTTCTGTTGTTTAATGCTTTCCAGACTTCATGGCAGCTAAGCCTGTAAGGGGGAAAAACAACAACTTTATCTATGTGAAATCAGCAGCTGAAAATTACAAGTAAAATTTAATTGTTTTTGGCTATTGCAGCTGAGCTCATTTTTAGTCTTATATTGTTTTAGGAAACGTAATTATTTAGCTAATTTAGATGCTAAACTATTTGACTCCAATATGTAAGCCCAATCCATTGCTGGAAAGTTCCCAGGCCTGTGGAAGAATCCCATGGTTTGCAGTTACTAAAATAAGAAACACCATGCTCTTCTTTCCTTTTTTCTTCCTGCCCATTCTCTTTGATGCTTTGTTAACTTGTGGGTGTTTATACTCAACTAGAATTAAAAAAATGTGAATGCATACCCTGTGCTTTATGCTAGCCTCAATTAATAATAATAGAACTCTGTCACAAGGCATCATATGCTAGAAATTCAAGTAATGTGCACACATTCTTCCAAGAGGGGCACAAACGAGGCTAGGATAGCACCAGAATTAATTTTCTTGGGACCAGAAATGTTACTCGAAGATACAGCACATGCCCTGCATGTATAAAGCCCTAGGCTAAATTCTTCAAACCACAGAGACCCCAACCATGCCAACCATACCAGGTGTGACCTCCACAAAAACACCATCAACAACTTGATCAACTCCCTTGAAGTGTGTATACTGTATTAAGTTTTGTTTATACAATAAATTTGACCGAATGTCAAGAAAATTTTTAATAGACAAATATTAAATTACAGATTAATTATGAAGCTGCCAATACCAAACCTAGTTTTTTGGCAGGGAGTCTTTCTGTGCCATTACTCTTCTCTTTACTATGACAACCCCAAATTTTTCAGATTTATATCAAATGAACAGTTATATCTGAGACTTGCTTTCCCTGGATTCCCATCAGAGGAATTGCATGAATGAAAAGAGGAGCTCAAGATTTGTCTTGTGAGTGGCATTTTTTTCTTCATTGATCATCATATGATCACACACTTACTAATACTGGGTATAGTATTACTCTCAAAATCAAGTAGTTGTTTTGTTTTGGGGGGCCACACCCAGCAGTGCTCAGGGGTTACTCCTGACTTTGCACTCAGAAAACGCTCCTGACAGGCTCAGGGGACCATATGTGTTGCTGGGGATCAAACCTGTGTCTAGCTCAGGTTGTCTGTATGCAAAGCATGCCTTACTGCTGTGCTTTTGGTCTGTTTCTTTTTTTGTTTTGTTTTTGTTTTTGGGCCACACCCGGTAACGCTCAGGGGTTACTCCTGGCTATGTGCTCAGAAGTCACTCCTGGCTTGGGGGACCATATGGGGAATCGGGGGATCGAACCATGGTCCGTCCTAGGCTAGCGCAGGAAAGGCAGGCACCTTACCTCCAGCACCACCGCCCGGCCCCTTTTGGTCTGTTTCTTAAGTCAAATAGTTAAAGGTGCCCGGGAGTTAGCATGGAGGTACGGCGTTTGCCTTTCATGCAAAAGGTCATCGGTTCGAATCCCGGTGCCCCATACGGTCCCCCGTGCCTGCCAGGAGCAATTTCTGAGCATGGAGCCAGGAGTAACCCCTGAGCACTGCCAGGTG